>JASGAU010409490.1:0-20699 GCA_030220045.1 Australoheros facetus | reverse complement strand
CACACACACACACACACACACACACACACACACACACACACACACACACAGGTGGAAAAATGAAGAACCGGAAAGGATGCGGCAAAATATATTCACTTCTTTCTGACATTTTGTAGGCAAATATTCCTAAATTAAAAACTGTCAGAAAGGCTGCTAATGAAAATATTCATTACCTGTAGCCTCTCCTGTTTGGTGTCACTAATGGTCCTCATGTCTACTAACTCGTGGCAAAAAAACAAAAAAAAAGTTGATTAAGAAATGTTAACAACCTCCATTTATTACAGCTGATGAGCAATTAGAATACAGCACATTAAAATTCCCCTAAAACCAAAGCTCCATTAGAAAACACGAAGCCAAGTGCAGATATCCAGACTAATTCTTAGTTGCCTGGTGTTATGCTGACCTTTATCTGACATTACTTCCCCTTTTTTTTTTTCACAACTGAGTGTTGTCAAGGCTGGAGTATTAACAATAATCCGTGCTGAGAAAGCCCAAGGTACCATGAGCAAAAATTGCTCATATACAGTAGTGCTGGTTCAGATGAATGTGCCTGTAGACAGACTGTTGTAAAAAAAAAAAAAAAATAGAGCGGACTGACTGTCGGCTGAGGAGTGCAGTGCAGGTTTCGCAGTAAGTGCACACAATTCAGTCTGAGATAATCTAGCAGCATGACAAAATACACCTTTGTAGTAATTGTTGGTTCAAAAATACACTATGTGTCATTTCTTAGTATATACTGATATATATATATATATACAGTACACACAGAGCTGTGTCACTCCAATACAATACAGCCTGAAAAAGCCCAGATGTCTGACCTTGGCTCGGAGCAGGATTTGGCTTCAAAGCCCAAATAGCTGATGATGCAAGACATAACTTAGAGTAAGCTTGATCATCCGTTCAGCAGAGTTTATCTTTGCTCAGTCCCATATCCCCAGGTCAATAATGTTGACTCATCGACCACTTCTTTCTCTGCTGTCGATAAAGCACACTGCAGCCTTTTAGCCTCTGCCTCTGTATAGAAGAAACAAAGCAAATGACCCCCAAGGACTAATCAAAACCGAGGAAAACTGAGGCTGACGGTGATGACAAAGTCCCAGTTTTCTTGTGACGGTTTTCCTTCTAAAATTCGCAGAAATCGTGTTGGCCTTTAAGAATAAGACGTGAAAGTGGATTACGAAGGCGTGGAAGCACTTAGACCACTGATGGGGTAAAGAAAGAAAAAAACACATGGGTGCTCGCCCTATAAAATCATTCTTAGTCTCTAGTGATTCTAGCTTTTCTCTTTCCTCACAATGCCCTCTATCATATTGATTAGTAAATCAGCTGCCTAATAGACAGGCGGTGTACAACGTAGAGCGAGGTAAGGCTTAAGGTGAAAGAGTCATGGAAACTGACCAGAATATTGAAATGGTCAATTAAAGCCAGTCCTTCTTGGAACAGCAGAGGACAGCCTGAGAGTCACACGGGGCCACTCCAGATGGGGGGGGAGGGGAAGGATTATTATCTCCCTTAGACTGAGGCGCACACAAAATAATTCACCTGGAAATCAATTTCCATCACGTCTATTACAGACCACCGATGGACCGAGAAAGAAAGAGAACGAGAGAGACAGACCAAGAGAGACTCTCATTTCCCCTTTTCATCCTCGTATTTTTCTTCCCTCTTTCACTGCCCAAACCATTTCCACAGCAGAGTGCACTGGCCGCAAAAAGACATCTGCAGTCGATCATGATAAACAGTCCGCATCTCTCACATTTGTTTCCCTTAAAAACCACAGAGCTGCATGAGTAAAAGCTACAGCTGCTGCCTCTTCATGGACTTCCTTCTGCATTAAATCATGACGTAAGGGGGAAAAACCTCAGAAGTGCAGCTGCTGATGGATTCGTGCCATTGTTTACAGTGACACAAATTTCATTAAAGGGAGCACACCCAGTTCAGTGAGGGGGGAAAAAATTGCAAAATTAGCTTGTAATGAAGAAGAGAATCCTATTTTTATTATCCATATTTTATTCTTGTTTGGAGCCCAAAGAACCGGGCGGAACATCTTCATCTTCAGTTTAGAATCTGTTCTCTGAAACCCAAACTAGGAAGGAAAAAAAAACAATTTAAATATCCCAGCTGCAAAATGCTGTTTTCCTTTCCTTCTAAACAAGAGCAGGTCATAACAGCCACCATCCTTTTAACAGAAATTGAGTGCTTGACTGAAAAAGGAGTGTGCAAAACGGGGATCAGATTCACCACTTAACAATGGCACCATCCCACAACCCTCATCCTCCGTCCAAACCTCCAATTTCTGCAGTTTCTCCTCCATCGGATCCTCATTATCAACCAAGGGAAACAGCGAGGATGTGGTGTGTGTATTTGTGGAGAGGGGGACTGGTAGATGGGAGAAAGCGATATGAAGCAGAAGTAGGCGAAGTGATGGGTGTGACTGAAGGGAGGGGGTTGTCAGCATTTGTAGGTCAGCTTAAATGTTTCATGCTTTATGCTGATGAGCTGACACTCTTATCTGTCTGTCTGGTTCTCAGAAAAAAAAAAAAATGCATTCTGATACCCACCGCCACTCTCACACGCACGATTCCCACACATTTGCAGGCGTAAGCCACCCACTTCTGAGCCCCTGCTTATATTCTCCCCGACCTCCCGGCACGCCAATTAAGCAGGTATGTGACAAGACAGCCAAAAGTTCCAATTAGGCCAATCTACCTCTGCGACATGTCCCCTCATACCAGCCTCCCCAGCGCAGCGGCAGCCCCACCCCACTGGTCCTAAATGGTTTTCCATGCCTCTCTCTCTCTTCCAGCACTCCTATTTACCCAGTTGCATCAGTCCAAATAATGCATCTTTAATAGGGCCACTTTAACATTCAGTCTTAAAGCAGGGATAGATGTCTCAGTTATGAGCATGCATAATTATCAGGCCTGGAGTACACATTGTAATTGAAAGGGTCTTATAACAATGTTGCCTTGTTACATGCAATATGTTAGGAAACGGGGAGATGGATTAGAGTTACATGACAGGGAATGGGGGGAAAACTCAATTCAGTTTCCAAGGTTTAGCAAAGAAACCCATAATGGCCTGTTTATCTTATCAATTAGGGAGCTATAATATTTTTTGAAATGAGAAATGGGGCTTGCCACGGGGCACAATCACCTCATAAATAAGGTACCTTGCTAAATAAATCCCCCAACCAATTTATTCAATTTACCACACAATGGCTTACAGCTTAATTTCAGTGATAATGGGAGCACACACTTGAGGAAATTAAAATGGAGAAGTTGAAATTTCATGAGTCATTTCCAAATGACCCCCAAGGATGTTAGAGAATCAGGTGGCAGAAATATTCAGACAGCACAGTCTGTCTGCTGAACAAATGCAGCTTAGGTTTTTGAAACAGAGGGAAAGCCAAAGGGCACCGTTTGCCTTTTTCTTTCTTTTTTTTACCGTTTGATCAACAATCATTTCAAACACCGGCGCAGTTCTGGACGCATTATTTTCAACACGTCGTCATTAAGGATTCAGTGGAAGCCTGGCCGTTAATGGCTTTTAGATGCTGCCTCCCACACCCTACTTGATGGGGCATGCTTTCCATTAAACTGAAAGTATTTTGGATGCTTACAGTTCGATCATAAAGCTCCATATGTTGTGCTGTTATTTCTCCGGCTCTGTCACAAACAAGCCTCCTCGCTGTTACAGCGTGGGGAGACAGCACTGCACGAAAGCCAACGTGTCAAAATCAAAATTCATCACTGTCAATGACGGTAATTGGCACTGAAAAAGAGAAGAAAAGCACGTTCTGTGCCACTGGGTTGATTAAAGGCATCACACACGCAAGCATACACACAGTCTGTTACTTGGGGCAGATTCTTTTCTTGCTCAAGTTTTAAATGTAGCCACATCTTATTGTTCGAATGTCAAAAAAGATCCATTGCGTCCCCTTCTAACACAGCACACAGTGTGCGCAGAGCGTTGGACCGTGTTTTGGTGCTGAATGGTGTTTGTGGAGGTTTAGCTGTATAGAGCGGCCTCCAGCATTGTTGGAGCAAACAAGACAAAACTGGGTCCTTTACACTGGGTGTGGCCTGGATTCACACAAAGCCCCCAGTGGGTCAATGCCTAAGGAGTGTGTCTGTGCATGGATGGATGGATGGTTAGATAAGTTTATTGGGGACAGCGGAGTGGCTCCGTGGTAAGTAAGGGATAACAATGGGAAGCCGGAGGAGTAGCAGACGTAAAGCAGATGGATATATGCCGGGAGGAGGGCGGGCGACAGATATGGATGTGGGTTCTTGTTAAATTAAAAATGCATCTAAGTGCATATTTGAGAATATGCTATCAGTCATGTAAGGCCAAAGCGACATTAATAAATATATTGGTGTATCAACACTACATTATAAAACTAATCAGTATCAGCATGTTTCATAATCCCATGCATTACACTCAGATATTAGGATAGGCCTCACAAATCCAACAGTGGATGAGATGTAAATTGCATTTTCCTTGCTAAACAGATGATTTCGGCTGAAATCCACTTCCATATGGAAAAGCATTATTACCCCATGTGGACTAAGAGCAATCGCATGCCACCCCTAACACTTTAAGCCCCCCCCGGTCTAAATCCACAGATGACACTATCGCTTTTAACTCCCATTTTTCTTAAGCGCAGATCCCTGAATGCAACACCACTGCAACACATCAGGGTCAGGGCTGCTAATGGAGCCCTCACCCCATGTCTGTCCCCTGAGGCTGTCTGTCCTGAGGAGGAAATGACGGGTGTTGGGAGGGGGTGATGTAGTGTGGGACGAGAAGGGTGTGGGTGTTTTGACAGGGGGAAAGAATTCTGGGTCAGGGATTCAGTGCTAGCCTCTTAATCTGGAGATGGACAGGGTTGGGTGTGGGTAGGCTACACACACACACACACGCACACACACGCACACACACACACGTAGGCATACACACATACACCAGATGGGACCCCCCCCGACCAATCCACATTTACCTACTTAGCATGCCCCTGGGCACGTGGATGCGCACCCACTCTTATCCCTTCACTGCAGCCCTCTGCATATACAGTAAGTGCGATCATGGGTAAAAGAGATTATATTACCATAACCCAGATATTCTAACCCCCCATGACCTACTGGGTTACAATAGCAGCAGTTCTTCTGGCAACACAATAACCCCAGAAGCCCACCACGTTGATGAAGCTGACTTCGCATTGGCTACTCAGTCACTAGAATGACAAGGGTTGATGCAAAAGCAGCTCAAATGATAAATTAAATATGAATGTGCATGAGCCACCACCCTCCTTTCATAGTTTCCCTCTCCTTTTTCTTCCTTTTACGATCAGGGGCACCGAGGATGCGGCCGTAATAATTCTCGTTCAGATCCTTTTCATGGCCTTCCCTCTCCCATTCTTCATTCCTGTCACCCATAGCTGTGTTTTTCTTTCTAAAGAGCAGATGCACTATAAAAAAAAAAAAACACATCATTAAACTAAAATACCTCTGTGACAGCACATTTTGCCTGAGCTGCAGTTGTTATTCATATGAAAAGTATGTATTTGAATGATAATGCCCTTAAGTCTGCCTTGACCCTGTTGTGTAAAACGTTGATGAGTGTGACCCCAGAGAGGAGAAGGAAGACAGCTTCCACACTGAGCTCAGGTTTGGCCTCTCCAGACCCTTGGAACGAAAAGGTGATCAACGGGAAAAGCCACCTCCCTGTACTCAGTGTTGGAGCATTTGTGCCCCCTAGTGTACTTACTTGTCCAAGCAGCTTCCGGCTGGAAGTTTAAACACTACTTTTGATGCAAAAGTTAGAAAACACTGGAGTGCATGAGAAGGTGAAACACAAGCGCAAAGAGTTTCATTTTTTTGTGTCAGTGCAAATGAAGAGGAAAGTAGTCATTTATCTATGTTAAATGGTGGGAAAGTTGCTGTGGGATCCTGTGTTGAGCATACTCAGAGTTTTACATCAGCAGGAGGTGGCAAGGCTGCTTCTCTAATCCAAGGAAATCACTCTTTAGTGACGCACATTCTTTTTGTCTTTCTACAAAAGAGAGCTGGTGAGCTCATGGATGCTCTGGGAGTTCAGAGAAGGGCTTCTTCAGAGTGATAACAAAGAATGCAGGAATAAGGTTAGACCCAGGCCCAGCTGGGAAACCTATGAGGGCGCTGCGGCTGTTTTTATAGTCATCTTCTTCTTCATGCTGTATCATCTTTCATTCATGCACTTATTTCAGACATCCTTAGATAAAACCAGACATTTTTGAGATTCCCAGGTTAACAAACAATAGCGTTCAATGATAGGTGGACTATCAAAACTTGGGCTTGAACAGAATCATGCAGATCTGACCTGAACTTTAAGTCATTACAAGAAATAAAGCTAAGCAAATAAGCAAAATTAAACCGCAGCCACACAGCAAACAACAAGCAAGACTGAACAACAGGAGACACTCAACTCCAATTCCCATCTACTGAATCTTCTCAGAATACTCTACTGCCGAGTTTAACGGGTAACAGCTGTACTGTGCAGCACATGGCCATTAGATGGCAGCAGATGCAAAGAGTATCCCTTTTGTGTCGATGTCAGTCATTTGAAGTATGAGCAAAATCTTGCACAGGTATGGGAAAAAATAAATCATAATAATCACCCTAAAGAATAACATGCTATTTATGACATCAGTAAGACCGATGACCACATGAATAAAAAGATGAGCGATCTGTCATCTTGCAGCATGTGCTGTAAGCTAGAGCTGGACATTTTAAGTAAATTGCCAATAATGTACAAACCATTTCCCCTAAAAGTGATTAATTTTGCACTTTACAGCTCATCATGAGTCAAGGTAAGTGAAATTTTCATCTAATCACTATTTGAAATACTATAAATACTTATAGTAAGTTACATCTGTAAATAGCTGCCTCCAAATCCGGTTTTATTCTAACACTGAAATTAAGGTTAGACTTGGCAGGCACCATGCTATAATAAACTGATCTATCTATCTGATAACCAAAACAAAACTCAGACGTGATCCATTTACTAGAAGTTTGTAGTCTGTTTTTGCCTTCTGGGTAAATGCAGCACTCCAGTACACTAAAACAGTTCATTGCACCAAAACAATTTACTGACTGGGAAACCGCAAAGCTTGCATGGGATCCATGAAGTGTTCCACACACTTTCACGTTTGCCTCTGAGCCACTCGGAGCGGCCACCTTTTAAAGGGTTGGCGCTTGAGTCTTCAGTGTTGTTTATCGCATTTACAGCAGGTCCGAGCAGAAGCAGACGAAGCTAATAAGTCACAGTGCAGGAATAACCGCAACTAACAAGCTTGGCTGTGACACAAAGTTCAATAGAGGCATGGGGATAAGACTATGCATATGATCACTGCAAAGAAGAAGAGAGAAAGCACAGCTGAGGTGGTGCCTGTGTCTGGCTTTAGCCGGAGATGATGAGGTTCAGCACAGAGGATCGTGTTCATTCCCGCAGGGGGGAAAGAGTGCACTGGATCACTTCAAGGACCCTTGGTCGTGTTCCAACAAAGTCAATTAAGTTACACAAGTTGTGTGTGCGTGCATGTGCGTATGCAAGAGAGAGGTGAGATTGCAGGGGAAGAAGAGAGAGAAATTTCCTCTCAATGAGGAAAAATAAGAACATAACCCTGACAGAGTTAACAGCCAAGCTGCCAAAAAGAATATGCACATCTTAATAAACACGCCCCTGGGCAACAATAAGCTTACACACAGGTCGTATCACAGCTGTAGATCAGGAAGCATACACATTACTCAAAGACAGTAAAGGTCTGACAACTGATGGAATTTCACATTACAAAAATCTGAATTATTTGAATGTGCTGAGTCTCAATAAAAGTGCCAACAATCAAACGAAGCAGCCACTTCTTGTGATAAAACACGAATCCTCTGCCAAGGCCTATGCCACACAGGCACCAAACTCTGTGTGCGGCACACACAAGGCTCACATGGGCGACTCCCCATGAATGCAATCACAGAAAAGTGCAATATCACCGATGTGCAGTTACTGTGGTTTTAAACCAGATGACACCAGCAAGCTGAAGACCCTAACTGAAGCAGTCAGATGAAGCACACCTCAGCTTGCAGCAGGTGGAAACCACGTGCTGCATTCTTTTTACATGTGCTTGTAGAATCATCCAGACCTAGTGACCCATTTTGCAATTTTAAAGAAAATGATCCGAAGCTACACCAAAATTTAACGAGCTCCTCCTCTGAACGTCCTTCAACTCTGCCAGTTTTTTATGAAATTTGCCCAGGTAATCTAAATGCAAGACAGAAAAACACAAGGCGCTGTTATCATATCAGCTAATAGATTTTTTAAAATAAAGATATATTAAAAAAGTGATAGAGAGATACATAGATATCTGTATATACATTTTTTTTGCGCACAGAACATGGGCATCCAGAGGAAAGGTCCAGTTGTAATAAATGCAATGAAATAATAATTTTCAAGATATTAAAGACATTTAAGAAATGTGACACCAAGAGCTCAAAAGGACACTATTATTAAAGTTTGATTTACTTTGTTTTTAATTTCTATCACAGCATTTATGCATCTTTGAAATAGCAGTCATGAAAAGCCAAATTTTGTTTTCTGCTATTCCAAATATTTCAAACCTGTTAAGCTCACATGATAATGAATCAACTTTCACTGTTGCCTGAACAGAGCAACAAGAAAATGATGTGAGTGACCACAATTGTTTTATATTACACAAATCACTTCAGCTAAACAAAATAAACGTCTGTAACACTTTAGGAATGCCTTTCATGTTGTTCCCGCACCGTTGGTATTTGCCAAAGTGCAGAGAGAGAAGGAGATGTTTCTTCCCGGCATCAAATATATGCTGCTGAGAGCTTTTGCTCTGCAAAGCTCACTTTCTGCTGGAAACAAACACTCAGCCACAGATTTAGCGAAATAAACACTTGTGTGCGGCCATAGGCGTATGGAAATAAACACTCGAGCACTCTTTTGGAAAGAAAAGCATGTGCATACCTATGGTGAGCAAGAACTGACATGTAAACCTCTAAAAGTTCAGACACCTTAAAATGGATACAGCACAAGATAAACTAGAAACATACTGACATAGATAAATCCAGGAGAACTAGGATAAACAGAGGCAAAGGAAAAATGTCACGCCTTTTGAAAGTTAGAGGACAGCATCGCTATCAATGGGTAATGCTTTTAGGGTCATATAAACTTAGCACAAAAATTAAGGAAATTTGTGTTGGGTTGATTATTTCTTTGTTGTAACAATGCTTCTTGGCAATAAATCTTATACAGTTGGAAAGTCCGTTTATTTCCGCTTAATGGAGCCACATTTGTAACGAAAATGCTTTTGTGGGTTCAGCAGCAGAGTTGAGTATGTGTTTGGGCTGAACTGAACTCTATCCTCCAAGATGACCACGCTTGCCCCCCACAGAGCGAGGTTTATCAGAGACTACCTCCAGAATTTGGGAGTGGAGAGGATGGAATGACCTGCTTGCAGTCCTGACCTCAACCCTACTGAACATTTGTGGAATCAACTTGCACGTGCTGTTCGTGCCAGAGTGACCAACACAACCACACTGGCAAATTATGCTTGAAGAATGGGATGCCGTCCCACAGCACTGTGACCGAGCTGGTGACCAGCATGAGGAAGAGCTGCCAGGCTGCTGTGGCTGTGTTTGGTTCTTCCACATGCTACTGAGGCCCCTGCTTGTTACATGAATAAATAGTTAAATTGCCATTATTTTTTGTTTTTTCAGGCTTTAACCATCTAATCCAATAAACACCACCAAACAAGAGTCAATAAGCCTAGCATTGCAGAAGAGAGGCTGTTCTTCACTGCTAGAGATATAATGTTAACAACAAAAAAACAGGACATGCCATTCAGACTTCTAATAAGCAATTCATGGACGTACGTAGTGTAACAACAATGAAAAAAATCACTAGAATGGTCTTTGACTTTCTGGGTTATATGAAGAGCATGTCAGCTCAGTGGCCTCTTATCTCAGGAATAGTTGATACTGAAGGTCAGTGTGGCCCTGAATTCATGGAGGTCTTTTTGACTGATACATAAGGATACCTCCCATTCAAAGCTGAGCTCCTGGAGGGGGGTGGAGGCCTCCCTCTGACCTCAGGGAAAGAAGGAGGAAGGATGCAAAACTGGAGAAGGACTGAGAAGACCCTGATAAGGGGGATTCCCACATCCTTGAGGCCAACGACAGTATGAAGTTTACAAAAGGTTAGTTTTAAAAGTACCAAAGACATGAGGTTAAACCATTTTGGAAATAGCCTCAATGAACTATGCACTCAAAACAGAGCAGATCGTCCAACCTCTATATGCTATTCTGATATTTTATTACAATTTATTCCTCCTCACTCAGACTCTCTAACAAGTCTCATATCATATGTCCTGAGATGTTCATCTACTTTTCTAACAATTCAGAAAATGCTTTACTCCTTAAAAAAAACATCTCCATTTTTCTCTCCCCAATGGTCATTTACTCCCAACCCTCCTTCAAGTGCTAGAAAACCTCCAAGGTCCTGATGAAAGAGGAAGACCTACAAGTTTCTCTAGCTGGTAACTATTAAATGTGCCTGTGCAAAAATGCAGTGGAAAATACCCAGATAAGATGCACACAAGCGAAGGAATCTAGGGGCCACTTGCCCAACTGTACAATGAATACTATGACTCATAGAGCTTATCGTTTAAAACTAATGACACCAAGTCTCTTGGGGACAAAAACCTCAAGAGCCACAAGGTACAGGCCTCAACCCTGTAAATCGGTTTACTGCACAAACTGACTTCACAAATCAGACAGCAGGTAATTGCACCCTCTTGCATCTGAAAGTCACATTAAAAGGCTGATAATGGCCCTCTGACTCCGACAAAAAAATGAACAAGAAGAACAACGAATCTGTCTTTGGCTTCGAAAGGAAATTGGTATCGGCTTGATTCATTGCCAAGTCCACAAAAGATGCACTCTCCAGGTAGCATTCATTGTTAATGGTGTTCTACTTCTGAAAAGGGCAAAAAAGACCTGTTTCTTATTGAATAGGGCTGCTTGAGAAAAATGCTGGTGTGGAGATAATAAGGGTCCGATGGTAATGAAACCCACACAGTTCATAGCTGAATGGGCTATTCATGTGCTATCAAGGACTGTGATAGAGCAATAAGAAAAACATTTTGTCTAACAAAGCTGACGCAACTGAGGTCCAGCAAATGGTCAAATGAAATACAGGGTATGACAAGTAGAAATATGATGGATCTGGTCATTTCAATTTTTGAGAATTATAATCAAGCAGAAAAAGGGAATTATTAGATACAAGAAAGCGTGACATAAAAGACACACCACGAACAATTAAAAGCACAACGAATGAAGCCGAACAGAAGAAAGATGCTGTAATAGTAGGAACCTAATGGGCCCCAGAAATCCAGTAAAGTACACTGGGGACTGTGCTGGTAAGACGCGAACCTGAAACAGGTGTGCCAAAGGTACATGTTTAGAGTGATTTTATAAAAAAAAAAAACCTCTGCCGTAGTTGTTTATTCGGGTTAGTTAAATTACGCCAGCGTGAAAGTTATTAGAAACAAAATCCCCTCCATTGTTTTTAAGGATCTAAGGATTACAGCTACAAATTTATATTTTACATAGTTCAAAGAGGCATGTATGTATCTCACTCCATAATATTGTTGCCTCCAGCAGAGTTTGATTAGAATATAAAAGAATCAAGGCAAAGAGAAGGGCAGGATAGGATAGGATAGGATAGGATAGGATAGGATAGGATAGGATAGGATAGGATAGGATAGGATAGGATAGGATAGGATAGGATAGGATAGGATAGGACAGGACAGGACAGGACAAAAACAGCAATGACAAATTTTCACTCTTGTGGAAACCCTGTTGTTCAACCTCGTCTGGAAGTAGGGAATATAAGTTTGAGTCTCAGCTCTCACATGCGCTTATTTGCAGCAGCTTTCTTGAGCTGCTTGTATAGCAGTTAATGAGATCCCCAAGGAAACCGGTGTTAAGCAGGTCACAGACTGTTGCAAGCACCAGAGCATTCATAACCCAACTATGGATGACCTTTGACCTCACTCCTATCCCTGTCCTTGCTATATAATCTTGTGAAAGTCTAAAGCCTCACTTGAGGGTTACTGCAACACAGATTCATGCACAGCCAAATTCATTTTTTGTTTTGTCTGGATACATTTGGAAATTACAACTAAATGTTGTAATGCTGTTGCTGCCTGACATAATGACTATTTAACTTCCCTGCCTGCTTTAACCTGTCCAGCTGTCTACACAGGCCGCGTAAACGGCTGTTTTACTTGCATCCCGAAGCACATTTTTAAGCTTCAAGTCTATATTCCTGCAGTGACAAGCCAAAATGACTGGGTGTCACAGCAGAAAAAACTCAGCCATTACAGCTTTTTATATCAGTATAGGCAGCTTGACACAACATTGGCAATCTACCCCAGGAGCCCTATACCGCATCAAATTACAAACATATAACACGCATGAAATGAAAGACTATTGCCCTTAACTCTGTCAGTAAAATTATCAGGTGCAGAATAGCAAATTGCAGAGATGTTTTTCATCCATGCAACAGGTGAACACAGTCACAGCACCCTGTTCCCTGAAAGAATGCATGCACAGCTTACATACTTAACAAATCCTTGTCATGTTTAATCAGGAACACCAATACAGTTACAGGTCATGCCTGTGATTGACTGATTTTTCCCCCAGTGATGGAGACCCTAAATAAACTCTGAATTCCTCGAGGTGCACTTTAATGGCACTGTCTTCATATTAACTGATAAAACATTTAAGCAACTACTGTATGCAGCAGGCTGCAAATTCCACATACAGTTTACTGTTTATCGCCAAAGCACATATGAAGATTAAGCAGCTGGGCGCTAAGAAGCCATGGAAAAGCATGCACTTACCTGCAACGATATATTTGTGAGCTTCAGTTTGCAAAGAAGGAAAAAAAGAAGGGAAAAAAATGTATTGAGTGATTAGATTGCAAACTAAGCATAGAAAACCCATGCTTGTGTGTGTGTGTGTGTTTTTAAAGATGGATAAGCCTAAGATGGATTAGTGTCATGAACCTGATGAATGAGAATGATGATGAGTGAAGTAATAACCACTGTCGCTGGCAAAATATGCATGCTACTAAAAAAGTTTCAGCATATACAATCACTTCCATCTTGCATGTACTTTGAATAAGTAGCACAAAGCTTTGGGCCTTATAGAAAGCTTACAAGGGCCACTGCCAGCAACGTATTACAATCCTAAGAACAGAGTACCTGAAACAAAGACATGCGAAATCATAGATTTTACTCATCTCCTCTCTCTTACACACATGGGCTCACACACAAATGTCAATCTGCTGTTTGCCCAGCTGATGCAGATTAATGAAGAGCAGTGTTGACAAGGTATATGAGAGGCTCATGCAAAAAGGATGGGCTGAGCAAGGCTGAAACAGGGAGCGACTGACTGGGGAATAGCACAGAAACCACAGCTCCTGCCATCGATTACTAGCCAGGCACTCCTGCAGATATTCTGTCCATGCCTGAGCTATATGTTGGCATCAGATCAAATTATGTTCTGTTCCAGGAAATGCTGAGAAAATGCCTCTGTTTGTGGGTCAATGCCTTTGTGCCCACACAAAATAATGTGGAGAAGTCTGTATGTTTCTAACTACTAGCATTTTTTGCAGTCACAAATTTTGTGGGGAAACATAGTTGTAGCTAAGACTGATTTTGTGTGAATCAGTAGAAAGTAGATTTCACTGAAGGTTATTTATCCATTACCCCAACAACACGCATCTACAAAAAAAATCTAGCAGACAAAACAGGTGTTTTGGTGGGTTTTGTCCTGGGGCGGGTATTAGGAAAGTGTCAGCTCTCCTCCTCTGTTCCGCCCTCTTGCATTTCTCTTAACCTGCTTTCTCTACTCTTGTCTCGATCCTCATTATTCCAAACTGGGGTTTTTGTGGGAGCAAACGGTCTATTATCCAAAGATGGAGCTTAGGACAACTTAAAGCTTTGGAGGAGTGGCTATTTATTTGGGTTGAAAGACAGAGAAGAAGGGGGGAGTGTGTGTCTGGCTTGGCATTCCCATATCACTTAGGCTAATGTGATTAAGGATGAGAGAGAGAGAGAGAGAGAGAGAGAGAGAGAGAGAGAGAGAGGGAGAGAGGGAGTTCATTTAAATCAAAGTGTGTTGGTACTAAGTGATTCACGTCAGGGAGATTCAAAGGGGGAGACGCAGGGATATGACTGATCATTGGACTTCCTTAAACACACACACACACACACACACACACACACACACACACACACACACACACACACGGACGATCAAATAAGAACAGCAGTATGTGACATTTTTAGTGCCTGGCACTGAAATGAGCACGCATGAATGCACACACAAAAATGCTCATTGGTACCACCCAAGGTCAGAAATGAACAAAGTCCCCATTATTCAATTTTCCATGTTCAATGGTCCAAACCCTACGAGCCAACTCAGGGAAGTCGGTTTGAGTGTGAGAAATATTTGATGCTATTTTAACAGTGGTATCACAGCAGTGCAGGGCAGATTATTTTAAACCTGTTATATTGTCTAATATGATCAACCTGTTTGTCGTAAACTGTTGTCCTCTCGCTTACCACAACAGCTCAATAAGTGTTTCTTTAAAAGAGATGCGTTTGTGTTCAGAGAAACAATTATTATTTTAAGATCTGTTCCAAGCTAAAAATACATAAAAACATAGACGAAGGGCAAACAGGATGGCAGACTTAGTTAGGCAGAAGAGGTGCTGTTTTAGAGGTGAGAGGTGCTGAATGCAGTGTATCAGTGGGTGCATGAAACACAGCAGATGGACCTGCCGGACTTTTGAATGGCTTTTTTGCGTGCTGCCACCCACACTCACATTACACACACAGACACAGCGTGTCAGTGGCACTTCAAACTAAGCACAGAAAAAAGCCTGCTCTCTTTTTTAGGGTGGGCTTTCCAGAGGTGAATAAATACATACAGAGCCATAAAATATCTCAATATTTCAGCATCACAAAGCATTACAAAATTAAGAAATGACTATACTAAGCAACATCTATCTCTTTAACTAAAACCTCTGAACTCCAAAATATTGTACATTTATTGATGTTTTTATTAAATGAATATCAGTTAGTTGTTAGTTTTCAAAAGGCTAACACAATTCTGATTCAGTCATTTATCTCATGTGAAACTGATTACTGCAACTGCGTAATGAAAGGACATCATGTAGCTGCAACTTGTTCAAAATTTAACTGCAGTGCTATAAACTACAAACAAAAGCAGAGCCCACATTACCCCAGTGCTTTGGTTTCTCCTGGTTGAAGTGCACCACAGAATTGATTTGAAAGTTGTATTATTTATTTATAAACCTGGGATACCTTTACATCAATGAGGAGAGGACTGCTGGTGGTGCTCAGGGCCAAATCGAAAACAAGAAGGAGCAGCTTTTAGTCATTAAACAGCACAATGCTGTAACCGACTGCCCGATGATCTAATAAATGCCCCAATTCTTTGACATTTTTAAAAACAAGAGACCTGCTGGCCAATAGAGCTCTGCTGTCAAACGTTTTACCTACAGTATGTGATATACTGGAGGTAGACCAGCCCAGGAATAAGGGAGGAGTAGGGATTAAAGCGAGTCATCAATATACAGTATTCCTCGAAAATTAAAAAAAATTCATAAAAAAAATAAAAAGTCAAAAATTGAAAATGTGTCTCCACTATTTCGTAGAGCCTTCCCAGAGAGTCTCTGTGCCAAGTTTCAGAAGATATCAAATTTAAATGACTGTGGAGCAGCGAATTTAGCAAAAAGCTGACAAACGAATACGAATATGAATACCTTTATTAGTCCCACAATGGGGAAATTACAGTTAACAGAACACCCATCCAAGAAATACAACATAGACAAACACAAACAGGGGGGTATCAGATAAGCTCTGCTGTTGTAGACAGCGGAGCTAAAAACGTATTAGGCATTTTAACAAAATGCTCTTAAAGATCTCATTGATATTTGTAAGCTATTCTTTGATTTTATGGGTTTACTGGTGCTCTCTTGTTGTTTAAGCTTTGAATTGTGTTTTAACTTTAACTTGTTTCATGTCATTTAAATTTTCTTTCTACGGTGCATTAAATCCGTCTGTGTATATAACTCCTGCTTCATGAATAAAATTGCGTTGCCTTGCAAGTGAACGCGCATATCAGACAACTTATGCTGTAAGAGTGAATACACATCGTTAGCCTAATAGCATAATTGCCTAAGTCATATTTTGGCATATTTTGAGATACCTACCTAATTCTACTCTGCTAACAGTGTAGATTCATTTAGATAGATATCTCAATTTTGGCCAAAATATGACTTAGGCCATTATGCTATCAGGCTAACGACATGCAGGCCTGTGTCAACATTTGTGTGCTTTTCACAAGGGAAATGAGGCTTTGTTACTCAGCTGTATGCTGACTGCAAAAAGAACACCCCCACCCCCCCACCAAGAATACTGTCCACCCTCCCACTCCCCCCAAAACAGGAAGGATTTTAAAGACAGGAAGAAAAATGTGTCATCCCTCCCTCGTCCTTTCAAGCTCTGTTGTACTTTCAGAAACCTCCCTCTGTTTTCATATTGGTCAAAAAAAGGGAAAAAGCAAAGCTGTGTATTTACAGAAAGGTGGTAATTCCCTTCTGTAATAACTGAGTCCTAACTATAACTGTGAACTGGGCATATTTGTAGAAAACACAAGTTCTTAAACATCTTTCCAGATGCCGATTATCCTCTAACTCTTGCACAATCTATCTTCAACTGGAAACTAATACTGGACATCATCAGAGAGAGAGAGAGAGACTGAAAGCAGCCTTTTGAGATTCTTGATTCAAAAAGAATGTATTGGAGATGCAGACACCATATGTGAATCTGGACCGCAGAGAGCCTTTAGGTCAGCCACAAACAGGGCCGAGAACTGAGAAAAGGGGGAGATTTCTAAGGGACTTGGACCAACGACTGCACTTTCTCACACGCGGGACACTGTGGGTGTAAAAAGTCCTATCAGTTTCCAGCTGTGAGGCGTATACAACCCTTTCACCGTCCCCTCCTTTTCTCCACCACTTGAATAAATAGAGGCTGAGAAATGGGCCAGAGGGGAAGAGAGAAGGAGAAAAAGGAGGGAAGGATTCCTTTGGTACTTGTTTACCTCATGCAGCACATCCTTCATGTCGCCCCAATTTACGTGGCCTTGGCAGTCTTTGCCAAACAACCACTCGCCAGAAGAATGAGCAAGAACCGCACTGCTTATTTTACCTCAGCTGATGGGAAATTAGGCATCAGCTAATGAAGTCATGTCAAGTGAGTTTTATCATCTCTGACTGTCCTCAGGCTGGACCATTTAGTGTTCCTATTTATTTCTTAGTTAACGCAGTGGAGTTGAGAGTTGGACGAGAGAACCGAGCATGTGAGCCCGTTTTCCCTGTGCACGGCGGCCACGTGCGTTTTGCAACGAGTTATTTGCATATGCAAGACTATGATTATATATAAGAGAAGATAGAAATGCAAAGAAGGTTTCTTTTCGCTCAAGCAGAATCTTCTCACAATAGCGTAATTTCACGCCAAGCAAATCTGCCGCTCGTCTGTGGGGATGGGCTGCCTTAATTAATTTAGTGTGAGGGGAACGATTAAACCCCCACAAGCAGACATCAAGATAGACAGCCAGGACTGACTCAAAAAGCCACAAAGACAATGAACTGACAGAATTACACAAGGTGGATTTTGCCACTTTTGTTCAGTTACAGCTTCACTGTCTTACTTGGCAGATCCAATGGGTTTTATATACTCTGTCTTCAGTAATATTCATGTAGAAGTACAGATTATGCAATTTAAGAAGATTCCTTGTCTTGTTTCCCCAACTCATCATGGAGATAGCATTAACTCAGCTCCTTATAAGGAGGGAGTGCTATCTGTTTTTAAAGGAGGGTCGAACACCAATTCTCCTGGAAACAGGGCGCTCCATGTTAGGATGCTCCGTGTCAAGGTGCACGTGGAGACTCAGGCCCCGTTTACACGAGATCATTTTCAGTGGAAACGGTGCCCTTTCACCAATTTCATTTCCGGAACGCGTTCACAGGGAAACGTTTTTACATGGAAACGCAGGACGTCAAAAACACTGTAGCTCCCATTGCCAGGCCACAAGTTGGCAGTGTAGATATAGGAGTCGCAACTATAGTGCACATGCACGGAACTGGAGATCAGAAATCGTTTTCATGCTGTTTCCGTGCAAAACTTTACAGTTTTCATCTGAAAATGTTCTCGTAAAAATGGGTCACGTCCATCGAAGGCTAAAGCTAAATCTGAAAGTTCTAAAACACTAATTTACTGCTAGCATTGGTGAACAGCTAGCCCTTATGAGATACCACCAAAAAACCAGCTTATATCTATCCAGCTCCTGGAGAAACAAAAAGAACAAGTAACTGACCCTTCCCACCTACTACTTCCCTACCAGCTCACTTCCCCGATGGCTTTCCAAGACAGTCATTCCCATCCATTCTTTTGATTTTCACTTGGCTTTTCTCTCACTTTTCCTGGTGTGGTCATTATTTTTGCAGTTCAAGCCAACCTTTCAGTCAGTCAGCATTATGGTGTTGGCTTGTTGCAGGACTGTACCTTTCCTTATTCTGTGCACTGGTTAAATTCCCATAATTCATCTCCCCGCATAGGCAGAGAGCTATGAAATTGGACACCAACGCAGAATTGTAAGTCAGCCTTATTAAAATCAAGTAGGTAATGTCTGTCTCATCAAGGTCAAAAAAGCATAGGGAAATCTATAGGGAGTTCCATCTATAAAGCAGCAAGTCCAGTCTTAGTTAAATCAACCCTCCCCCCCAAATTAGAAACAGCCTTTCCGCCTGTTAGCGAAATAGACCGATCCATTAATGGCTTCTAAAGCTCTCACTGTTAAAGGAAATGGCTTTTAATTTGGCCAGTTGACAAGCTGCTAAATTCATCTGCAGAGCAGGAGATTCGTCGAATTAGACAGCAAGGATGAGAGTGTGTGTGGGGCGCGGGGGGTGGGGCTATATCCTACAGTCCACTCAGGATGCTCTACAGGGGTGCAATTATCAAAAACACACATTAACAGAGGACAAGAATATCTGGTTGAAATCAGGCAAAAATGTCTGATCCAATGTTGAGAGATGAGCCATCTGAACTGATGATGAACACAGGCTGAAGTGATTAGCCAGCAGGCAGAGGACGTGCACAGGACGGTAATTGAGAAGTGTAATGTCCTTGAATGCTGACGGGTACAGGCACTCAACAGATGAGAGATATCATAATTTGCTTCATGTGCATCCACTGGCAGAGAGGACTTGCAAGATCGGGATACTGGTTAATTAAGGACCAGCCTAGTGTATTTAAAGAGAAAATCTCTATTAACAGTCCAGTCAAGATTTGTACTGGAAAAAAAAAACTTGTGCAGGAAAAGCTGCTGCACACAAAAGTGAAGAGATTCCTTTACGAGGAAAATGGAGTCTTTTATTACTAAAGATAATGGGTTGTAAGGGGGTAAGTACTCAGAGTTCTTCACAACCCCAAATAAACCTAAAATTAAGTGAAAACAAGTCAAATAGACATTTAATCTACTTAGCTGCACAGCTACTGTGCTGAAGAGCTAAAGGGTGATAGCTGTGCATCTCCTGTCATGAGTGGCAGGGCGACTTTTGTGTTAAACATGTAAGTTAATTTACAATATTTTTAAGTCATCAGTGTTTGACTTATGCAAAGTGGATTCCAGCTTTTCACATTTAAGGCTGTGCCAGTCTTAAAAACCCTATACTGGTCGGGCTCTAAATGATATTAACCCAAAAATGTTGCCTGAGCATGAGGTCAGAGGACTTACTAAGATGGACATTTTATGAATTGTACTGAAGTTTATTGGCAGTTATTGTTTGTATTTTCAATGAAAGAACTGCACCCTTAACTGAGGCCCAACCGACTTGTCAGTGAAATCCATAAAAGTCAGGGTCTTCAGTCATTAGACTTTGTATTCTCCAGTGAAGAAAAACCAGAACGGACGTGGACAAAGCAGCCATTTTCTTTTCTTGTGTGGGCCGAGATAAAGTAGCCAGTGAAAAGGTTGCCATCCATCTTCATTCGCCTGGCATGAGCTTTAGCTGCCCCCCCCCCCTCCCCCCAATGTAGCCTGTGTCTTTTCTGCTTTTGTATGTGTGTGTGTCTATTGTACGTAGCATAGAGGTTAATGAAGTGCATCCACCTTTGTTCCTTTGCAAAATGAACGAGACTTCATTAAGCACCTCGACTCAGTGTAATTCGATCCTGGTAATACATGGTTGAACATAAAGAGACACCTGAGGATGGCATTCACAGATGAGACAATGACAGAGATGCCTGCACATGTCCACAGACATGTTCAGCTCCTGTTAAAATGGGATGCCAAATACTGAATGCTCTTGTCTCTGGAGCTTGAAAAACACATGTGCCAAGGTGTGAAAGGAGGCGTGGGTCATTTAATCAGTGGTTTCAGTTGAAACCAATTTAGGACTTCGCTCCATTGTTTCATGTGGCCTATTGAGGTCACTGGAACAAAGGTGTGAATGGGGGTTGAGACATCTGGGAA
>JASGAU010409489.1:0-27190 GCA_030220045.1 Australoheros facetus | reverse complement strand
ATATGTGTGTGTGTATATATATATGTGTGTGTGTATATATATATATGTGTGTGTGTATATACATATATATATATATACATATATATATATATATGTATATATATATATATACATATATATATATATATATATATATATATTGTGTGTGTGTGTATATGTGTTTCCTATTAAAACAAACTAAGAAATTATACACACACGGATTGTTTGACAAATTGTAAAGCTAAATAACCACAAGAGGTATATTTAATCATTTAGCCTGCACAAAAAGAAAGACTTACTGCACCACGTCTCCTTGTTTGGACAGCTAAAACAAGATTTGCTGCTTGGGGCTGAATTTAAGTATAAACAGTCTTTGGGGGGTAGATAAAAACTGTGAAAGAGGGAAGCAAAACGAAGCAGTGCAAGATTAGTGATTATAGTGCAGGGAGTGGCAGTCAACTTGATTCTAGCACAGACCGGTTCAAACCAAATTCTGTGATGAGGAAGTAAGCATGACCTGTACACAGGCTTAGGATTAGTCAGCGTTTTGCTGGAAGAGTCAGACATAAAATCAGCGGCCCTCCATGGAAGTCGGCATTCTGTTTAATGAAGTGCCATGGACTTGACACTTGGCCGGTCTCACATTAACAAAAGGCTTCTGTTGAATCTATATTTAACTTGTTTTGATCATACTATCAACCAAGTGGCTGGAGTTTTCCCAAGAAAGGCAACAGGAATGATCCACATTTAGACAGCGTTTAAATGATTATATATCTGGTTATCAGGCACATTATTTTAAGAAACAATAGTGAGGATTATTGTCAGCCATGCACAACCAGCAGCTACAACTTCTTATGAAATGGGGCCACAGTATTTAGCTTTATTAATATAATGTGTCTGTCATCACACACAGACACTTCCTAGTGACTAATGACCTTCAGTGAATTCTATCCTGAGACAGAATGTGATTTAGTCCTATTATTATAATTAGAAGGAGGGCAGGGTTAAGAATCGTTCAGCTTAAAATGGGTTTCAGTTTAGAGTTGGAAAAGTTCTGTTCTGGTCATCAGCACAGCTCTGTGTTTGACTGTTCAGTGGGAAATTTCATACAGACATTGGCATATGTGAATTTTCATAAATATTTCAGTGGCTGTGGATGAAAGCTGACTTTTGTTTGCACAGTCTTTTACAGTTAAACACTCCTGCAGCAGATGAAAAAATAAATATTTGTCTAACTGTGCATGTGAATTTTTACACCTTTACACCGCCTCATATACTGTTCTTAAACCCGCTACCTTCATGTCTTTATTATGTGTGTGACTTTGTTATTCCACTTAACCATCAATTCCACATTCCCAGAGATGGATCCAGTCACTGTAGTGAAATTAAAATAGAGCCTGCTGTGTCTTTAGTATGTCTAACTCTCCTCTTAACTTTCAAAACAAAGTCGCCTCTTCAGGTTCAAATTCTCTGCCTTATCCTGCCTTATTTTCTGCACCACTCATCAAAAGCAGCTGTTGACTGGCCATTAAGGACAAAGCAAAGGTCAGCGGGTCATAGTGATGTAAGATACATCCAGGAAGAGGTTCAGATGTGTGAAAAGATGAAGAATGAAGGAAAAGAATGGGGACTGACTGTCAGACAGTTTTCCTTGAAGCGCTGGGTGGTCTGACTCAAAGCATTTCCTACAGGGCCCCATGTGTGCGCTGGCATCATCCGGATTAGCTCATGATGGGAATACAGAAGAGACAGAGTGAAAATGAAACACATTCCTTGCCATCAAAGAAGGATTTCTGGAATTTGGCACATTTGTGGACTGTGATTGTCTCTGTGCAGATGTCATTCACTCGGGAGCAGCGCTGCACCATCTGAAGAACCTCTTTGTTGTTTTTGGACGAGTCAGTGCATTGTACATTGTGCATGGTGCACATTGTGCTGCAGCCTCACATCAACACTGAAGTACGCTTTGCGTCAGCGATCTGCGTCGAAGGTGACCCCAGCCAACTGGATGGCACGCACAGCGGGACCACGCAGACACCATGACGGTGCAATCGCACCCAAAACAAAACATTTAAACCACAATGTTGGCTCGGGATCGCTGTGGTTTGCAACGGTGATCCTTCCTGTCACGGTGGCTGCTGGTCAGTTTGACGAACATTAGATGGATGCCAATGACGGCTCCAGTGTAGTGAACAGAAGATATGACTTTATATGGCAGAGGTGCTGTTGTTTCAGGGATGCAGAGTTTCCATGTGGCGTGTTTGAGACAACATGATGAGTTTCCAGGGGAAAGAATTTATTCTCTCTCTCTGTGATTGTGCTTGATGTTGCTGAGGTCAAGCCAACTGTTTGTAACTGTTTGTAACAGCCTTCAGAATTTCAGCCGTGTTGATTCACCATCTTGTCCAGATGAATCTCTGGGCTTCCACTTATGTAGTAACAAATCAAACCCTGAGTCTGGTAGTATACATGCAATCTAACCAAACAGTTCCTGGCATATTCTTCAAAGGGCTGTCAAATGCCCTGAGACTCTTTAATGGCCAGCTATGGAGTCAGAATGGGAAGCTTTTCCAAACTAGTTTAGTAAAATGGAAACATTGGAAAAGAAACCAAAAAAGATTTTAAATAAAACAAACTCTTAAGCTTACTTAGAGCATTTTGAATACAAAGGTAACCTATTTTCATTTTTGGTTTAAATACACTGAAGTCAAGAATCTGGAGTACTCTTTTGTTCATTTGCTATCGTACAGATCACCGTGTAGCACAAATTTGTAACAAAACACAGTTGCTAGCTGATAGTGCCACTTTATAATGATTACCAAGCAGAGGTCATAGTGACTGTGAGGCTTCTTGTTGCAAATGCTGCTTTACTTGAATATGAGATACTTGACAGAAACCGGCTTTTTCTGGTAATAATCAGTCCAACTTGGAGAGTTAGTGCTGTGTAAGCACAGAATGAGTAAAACAAAAAGCTGAATCTTCCACAAAATAAATGTTCCATACTTTAGTAACCTCTGCCTTTGTAACCCTGTCCTGCTTGATAGGACAATCTGTTCTTTGAGTTTATGTGAGATGACTCCCTGGAGTTACAGTGAAGTCAGGTCCAGGCCTGGGTCAGAATGAGGGGCTTCTATTGTTCATGTTTGTATCAGTGTGTGATTGTGTGTTGTGTAAGTCTTTGTTTGTGTGTCTCAGGCAGCTCTGGAGAGAGCCCTTTCCTGTGCGGCGCTGGAGGCTCCATCTTGGGCTGGGCGGCCGGCGGCAGCACAGACACGCTGTCTCGATCCAGTTCAACCACAAGGCCTTACTATTGTTCTGCTCCCCACTCCCTTTATCCTGTTCAGTTTGCCAACACCCATCGCCTGTCTTCTAACACCTCCACCCTCTCCTGCTGTCTCTTACTCTGCAGGTGCAGCTGATCTGTAGCCCAGAGGAGGAGGAAGCACAGGCCTATAAACAATAGGAGACTTCAGCTCCTATTTATACAGCAATTCTTTGTTTAATCTTTGCATTTGATGGCTTACTTTGGGGTGTTGACATCAGCATGTGCAATTTTGTAACCATGCTTGGCTGTAAAATCCACTGTGTCAGCACACAAACGTGCCCCATTTGTAATTGTTGATAGCCAGCAGGGCTATGGGATTCCCCCTTGGACCTGCTTGTAAAGTCCAATTTATATGGTACTGTACTTGTGCTGGCGCTACATCTTTATCATCAACAGCGTATAAAGAATATGGACTGATTGTAAATTGCGCATGCCGTGGAAGTTATCAGTACCCATATTATTTTATTTCTGATCACAGATGTGAAGGAATTATATCGGGTGACTAGCAGGGAAATGCTACGACTAGGCTGCCGGCACATTACAGGAAGTACAATAAATGCACAGTATGATGTAATGAATGGATGTCATCTCTGCTGGTCAAGTGTGATCTGCCACTTATAGCAACATCATGAGTGTCCCAAGAGTGCTTACAAGATACCTCAGTGGAACACCATCGGTATCACACAGATCAAAGTGCTCGGCTAGTGGGTTGCCACAAAGATGTAAGGTGTGACAGCTCAGTGAGTTCATGCCTCAGCTGCAGCACAGCTTTCTGGAGAGACTAAATGGACTGTGGACAGTGGAAAGTGAGATTATTGCTTCACACCTCCAACAACATCAGCACACACAGCAGCATGTCAGTCACCCCTGAGATGTAGCTCTGGGATTTAAAACGCTGAAGAGCTTTTGTTGGAGTTCATTTAGAATAAAATATCACTTTCAGACTAGAGATTCCTGATCTGGCCGGTAATTTCCACTATCAAACTATTGCACGTTCACAATGAAAGGCTTTTGAGGGTCATGATGGGCTTGACTCTTCTGAAAGGGAGTATCTGATTGAAATATGACCTTATCCAAACTATGCAGTAGAGGAGGAAAAAAAAACATGAGAAATAATGAGAAAAGACACCACAACACATAACGAGTGACTTAAAAAAAAAAAAATCCAGTGCAGTAAAAAGTCTGCAACGTGAAATAAAATACACAACCTACACAAGGTTGTTTCAGTGCTCAGTACCCTCCAAACTAATTTATAGGCTGCGTTCATACTTTGTCACAAGTTCTGACCATATTTTTAGAAAAATCTGCAAAAGAAAATCATTTTTTAAAATTAGGTTAAATTTTGTTCAAATGCGAAATTTTAAGCCCGAGTACCCGGAGAAAGCCCATGCAGACACGGTGAGAACATGCAACCTCCACACAGAACACGTATATATACCATTTATATAGTCAGTTATTTATGTTTCTAGTGGGGGGTTATGTCTCACTGAATGCTGCACAGTGGCTACCAGGCTAACAAGAAGGTGTTGGGTTTGAATGAAGTTGGATGAATGAAGAGGAAGAGGAGGAGTGCAACAAGGGAAAATGTCCCTGGAGATTCCAAGTAAGCCGTTGTGAGGATCATGTTACCAGTGCCACACAGACCGGCCACCAACACAGAGGAGCCTGTGTGTGTTTACGTCCTCAGCTTCTCTGACAAATGGTCATTTTCACAGCTGCGTAGTGAAATAGCTGCTGGCAAACACACAAACTTACTCAACATCCATCAGCCAACACAGGAACTTAATGGAGAAAAGGAAAACTGATAAGGCTCAATTGCTCTGTAGCCGATCCCTATCTGAGCGGGCAAACGTCAGACATTACGCTACTGCGAGAGAGGATATGTAGGTGGTGTGTTACTTTGATCCGGGCTTTACGGCTGCGTTGGCAGCTAATGTGCTCAACAGCTGCTAGGGTCACTTAATTAGGGACAATAGTCGTTGTTCACTTGTATTATGTCGTGCATCATTTACCTCCTCTGCTCTTGCAATAAATCATTTTATATCTACTCTGCAATCTCACATTTTAACAATAACCCTGGTGGCCTAAACCTGAACCCTTTCACTGATGCAGTAACATCTGTCCCAATTCTTATGCTCATTAAAACTGTCAGTGCTCGACTGCAGGAGAAATTCATGTAGAAAGTTTGGTCGGACATTCATCGTC
Organism: Australoheros facetus; assembly: GCA_030220045.1. Classification (NCBI taxonomy): domain Eukaryota; kingdom Metazoa; phylum Chordata; class Actinopteri; order Cichliformes; family Cichlidae; genus Australoheros; species Australoheros facetus. Next base: position 21,681 of record JASGAU010409489.1, on the reverse strand, counting down.
ACCAGTTACAGACATTCAGCGTCATTGGTGATGTTGATAGTTGGTTTTCATTCCCAGGGCATCAGACAGTATCCTGCCCTTATGTCAGATCTGATGGTGTCTCAGATACACTCAGTGTATCCTTTGGTGTCTGTGCTGTGATACAATGGGTCTTAGCAATAGTAAGAGAGGTATCTGTCTCCCAACTCATGACATGCTAACTAAAAGGTGTGTAATGTGTAGGGTTAAAGTGAAGAGGCTTGCTGTAATTCAATCTAATACAGTATATCTATATAAACTAAACCAAATAGTTACCTCCACCAAGGAGGTTATGTTTTCGGTCACGTTGGTTTGTTTGTCTGTTTGTTTGTCAGCAGGATTACTCCAAAAGTTAAAAACGGATTTCGATGAAATTTTGTGAAGTGGTTGGAAATGACAAGAGGAAGAAGTGATTACATTTTGGCGGTGATCCGGATCACGATCTGGATCCAGGAATTTTTCCAAGGATTCTTCACTATTGCGGGATAGGGGGTTATTGTTGTCTGGGAAAGATGAAAGATTATTTCACAGTATTTAGATACACGTATTACAGCGTCAGTGACCCTATGGCCTTGGCGGAGGTTTGCGCTCTCTGAGTGCTTCTAGTTTTTAGTAAGATGGGATATTAGAATGAAAAAATATGAAGCTGGTTGAGGAGGATAGAAGAAAAAAAAAACAGAACTTTTGAGATTAAAATCATAAATCCACAACACAGAAAATTTGATCATTCTCTGAGATTAATAATTTAAAAAATGCAATAAAAATTAAGCAATTCTCTGAGATTTATGTCATAAATTTATGAAAAAGTATATTCTCTGAGATTAAAATCAAAAAGTCTGACACCCCTGAGATTAGACTGTTACAGCCGGTTTCCCAGTCATGGATTAAGCATGGTCCCAGACTAAAAGGAAAAAGTAAATGAAGACCACAATAGGAAAAAGTATTTAGTATTCAGGATTAGACATAATCCCTGTATGGGAAACTGGGCCTTAGAGTTTTATAAGAAAACTTGTGAATATTAACTAACCACATTCTTCATCTTTTCATTACATCACTGGCCAAAACATTAAGCTAAGGTGAAGGCTGCACTGAACTCCAGTGTAATTCCAGTAAATCAAATCAAATTAACTTCTCTTTTAGTTTTAGTTTTAGTTTTGGGACCTCGTTTTTGTTGGTTTAAATAAAATTTAAAGCTGATTATTTTTATTGCTCTTTAAGCTAATTTAAGTTATTAAGTAATTTAAGTAATATATATATATATAGTTTTAAATCGTTTCCATACTATAGTTTTAGTATAGTTTAGTGACTATAAAACTACAGTTTTTAGTACAATTTGTCAGATGAAGTTCATGGGTCAGGAATTGTGATGTAAGATTTTTGAACCAACATACATTAAGAATAAAAAAAAAGCCTTAAAAAAATAAATGTTTAACCCCCATGTTTCTATGCATATTGTTCCCCTATTATTACACATAAGAAACAAACAGGCAGGTCTTAAAATAATATGATGCTGCTCTAAGTGTGTGCTCTTATGGGATAATGCACAGGATGAGGTGGTGTAGGGGGTGGGGTTGTGGCACTTTCAGTCTTGACACTAAATTTTAATCATTATTAGAGGTTATATTGACTTTGGGAGCCAAAATAATAATTCAGCAGATTTCCAGACATCAGCTATTCATCCCAACACGAAATGTCAAAATCCACACAGCAGCAGTGAAGATCCTTTACTCTGGATCACACTCCTAAGACCTTCTCTGTTGTCAGTCTTAAATATAATTTGCTGGGTGTGTAGTAACAGCAGGACTGAAAACAGTACAGTTTCTCTTCATCTTCAGCAGCTAAGCACTGAAAAATGGCATAACCAGCAGGTGTGCACTGTATTGCTCAACCAACATAAGCTCTCAAATATATGCTCTGCTCAACTATATATTTAACGCCCTCCCCCTCCTTTGTTCTGTTCTTCAGCTCCTGCTATGCCCTGAGAGGCTGTATTTATCATGGCCTGTAATCAGCATCACTTTGATAATCAGAGTGAGAAGGAGGCAGTCGGTAGCTGTCAGGCTGTGATGGTGGGCAGCGAGGGTCTCATAATCTGGCACTTGTGTCAGCTCAGTACAGCACTGAAGATGAAAGCTTTGGCAAAGCAGCAGGGCCACATGATGAGAGTATGACCTGTACAGACAGGAGATTGCAGTGAGAGTGCCCTTAATGGGGTCAAAGCAGAGAGCCATAACAGTCTTTTAGTGGGATGACACTGATGGCTAGCTAGAAGAGAAAAAATAAAAGAAACTAAGAGAGAATAAATACACTGTTATACACAAAATACTCCCTTTATGTACGTTCAACATCAGCACTAATTCAGAGTTTAATGACACTAATGCAGTTTTTCTGCACTGAAGTGTTCATGTAGCAAAACAAAGCCCTGCCTCCAGTGTGAGTGCCACTCGTGGCTGTGCAGCAGAATGGGAAATCTGAGGGAAAAAAGTTTTCAAAGAGGAAACTGAACCAAACAAGTGTGGGGAATGTTGGCCCGGGTCCCTACATCAACAAACCATCTGACATTTAAGCTCTTTAAACAAAAATTTGGGCTGACATATGGCTACTAAACAGCAACAGTTACAGTAAATATGAAAAAGATTTTGCACATAATATATATAAACACTGAAAAATCTGTGTGCAAAGCAATTTCCTGGTAATGTCAATTGTAATTTTTTAAATTAATTTTTTATGTGAGGTTGCAGTTGTGTGTTTTTAATGTCACTGCTGGCTGCAAGACTATTTGCTATTTAAATCACCATTTTGGTCCTTACTGAAATGTCACCACAACTACTGAGTGAACTGTCAAGACTTGTTTTACAGATACTGGCCCCTTAGAGAGATATTATACTGGCTTTAGTGATTTAAGATACCCTCTACTCAAGTGGATTCTCTGCATTTATCACATCTTAAATATTAGGAACAGTGTGCAGCCACTGTGCAGCACTCAGGGACCAATTCCATCTGTAACCCCATGCTATGTTTTGAGCCACCACAAGCACAAGGAGATCATTCAGCTCTGTCTAGGTCAGGATTCAAATCCAGGCCCTTGACTTTGCCTTCTCCTCAAGCACTGCCATATTTTTGCATCTTTATTTGAGTATCTTGACTCTGCTTGAAATTTGGTATAGCTATTCGTAATCCCAGGAGAATAATCCTCTGATTTAATAAGGTATTCCCTGCGTGCCTTGATCTGCAATACAGCTTAGTAACATTATTTAAATTTCTTAAGAATTCTTAAGAAGATGAAAAAGATGTGGATTGATTTTGGGACGAGGCAAATTATCCCCACCAAACACCCACCTCTGCAGTTCCCCTTTTACACCAGACAGATTGAGAAACTTTCATTTGTGACAGCAGATTCTTTTGTTACAGGTAAATAGGGTCTGACTAAGCAGCGACATCGAGGGGTGAAAAAAGCTAACACACAAGTGCCAAAACCTGCACTTCCCTTCAGTGACTACTCAAGGCTAGCTCCAAAACCAAGTCAATCCCCCAGACTCCCACATTAAAATGCACAATTAAATGTCATTAAAAAGCATGTTTGCAGCCTGGTATAGAACATATTTTGGCCTCTGTGTCTCCCCCTTTATAATAACTGTACGTTAGCACTAATTAGGAGACGTACGTCTGTGCGGCGTTCCTATACCATATGAATGCAAATACTTGCAAACCAAGCTAGTCTTAGCTGATAACCTAGCATGCCATCCTTTTTTCCAAATATGGTCACTCATGGATCCAAAAAACTAACACTGACTCAAACTGAACCTTCCAAATTTGGAGTTAAATACCAATGGGTGACTATGTTCTTTTTTTTGTCTATGATGCTAACAACCAATGACAGCATTTATCTGGAAGTCCTGACTGGGCTGAGCATACGAGCAAACAGCTTTGCTGCAGACTCATTTTGGTACCCTTTACATGCTCTCATTGTCACTGTCTCCATATCTGTGCCCCACCACTGTTATTTTTAAATAGAATTAATGTGGCTTTTATTCCTGCTTTTTTTTTTTTTTTTNGGCGTTTGTTTTGGCCATGTATTACACTCTTCTGAACTTATTTTTTTCAAAGGAAAAGATGGCTCCATCCTATCGATCAGTGTCTTTGTTGGAAACTAATGCAATTGTATGAAATCACGTGCAGGATAATAGATTTTATAAATAAAGTTAAACCTTACAGTGAAACCCAGCCAGTCAAAAAGTGAGTTGAGGACAGGAGAGGCTTTTAGGCTACACAGAGTGCACTTTAATGCTGGATCAGCATGATCAGCAACACCAGTGAGTAAAATCTACATGTGCTTGGAACAGACTGGCTGCTCCAAAACTGGTTCCAAACCTGTTCAGATTAACCCTGCAGGTCAAGTCAGGGAGAGCCAAGCTGGGCATGCCACACCACTGCTTTAATCAGGCAGTCTGCAGTAAAGCCTATAGGCAGATCAGCTGTTAGCTGATCACAACAAACATAAGGCAGCATACGCAAAGCCGTAACTGTGTGTGCAAGCTCACTTTTGTTTTTGAGTGGTACAACTCAGCCACTGGAAAGTTTCCTTTTTAGATGATCCTTTTACTTAGTGCAAAAGCCAGCCAGCAGCATGTGCAAAGCCTTTAGCCTCAAGAACTAGGCAGAAAATCAAAGCCATGATTCATACCTGCAGGTGATAAAGGATTTGTGTACTTTTAATCAGATTCAACAGGTGTTGCAAGAAGTTCTAAAAACATTAAGCTTACTATGCCCTCAGTCATGAGTCATCCATTAACTCCAGCTGGATTTATGTCACAATGCTGAGGTCAGCGTTTTTGTTTCTGGACCAGCTTGTTCTCTGGTCAGCAACCTTTCATCTCTGTCATCCAAGCCATCTGAAGCATTTACAAGTGCAATGATTACCGGAATATATGAGAGAGACTGTCTTTCAGTGACTAACAGATGAGAGGTCATTGGGGAGTACAGCTTCTTTTTGTGACCGGGGCCTATGCTCCACCTGGAACAGGTGAAAGCTGCGATGAGACAGATGAGATTACTGCAAGCATCCACGTGGAGCCATCGAAACCGGTTCTAACCGGCTTTCTTTCGGACTGTGTGCTTGCATCAGTTTATGCTTGTTGCAGTATGTTGCTGCATGCAGTTAATACTTGTTCACAGTGTAAATGGTCCAAGTACAAATGGCACGATTGGGGCTCAGCTATTGTTTTTGGTGACAACATCCTCCTGTGTTTCAGATCAGATTTAAAACACTCCCAGCCTCATTTAATGTGAATTATAATGCTGTTAAGTGTGATCAAGAGTGTGCAACTCCCAGTATTAAATCAGCATTGGTAAGAGGGTATGTGGTTATTTTTTTCTGTCTCGCAGCCATTTAGGTACACAGCAGTGAAATTACTGTAGGGTCTTTACCTTACAATATTAAGTGCCTTGAGGTGACTGTTTGTTGTGAGTTGGTGCTACACAAATAAAACTGAACTGAATAGAAGAGAATAGTAAATGATGTCCTTAAGGCACTTTGCAGCCTGCTGTGACTACATGGGGACAGGGAAAAATCTAGAGTGCCTTTGGAGTGGCTGCAAAGTGGAGAGCACCATCTGGTGTCACTGATGACCTGACACTAGAGCATAGGAGGAATACACAGGCTGAACATAAATACTGTTAGTCCACCAACACAGAGATAAATATACAATTTTTTTTTTTTTTGAAAAACACCCAATACCAAAAATCAAACCCACCCAACAACAGGCATTCTTGTGATAGTGTAATCTCCTGTGCTGAGGGCAGGATAGGTGATTACACTCAGGATATTTCCAGTATGAAAAAGTTCTGGCAACCCCACAAAGAGGTTTTAGCTTCCCCATGAAAGAAAATGGCCAGCATCGTAATAAAAATATATTTAAAGCCACCCCTCATTTTATATTTTGCTTTATATTCTCTGTCAAGATGATCCCACACTGCTTCAATAATGTTGAAGTCTGGGCTCTGTGGAGTTCAGTCCATGACTGATAGTGTTCCATTGTGAGTTTTTCCATCCAGGTTTGCGTTTACTGTACTAGCACTGTGTTTGGGATCATTGTCATGTTGAAAAATTAAGATGTTGCCAGTCACACGGTTTCCAGAGGGTACTGGTGGGGCAAAATCTGACAGTAATTTTCTGTGTTCATAATTTCATCAATTTTGATAAGACCCCAACACCACTGGCTGAAATGTAGCCCCAAACCATCGCAGAGCCTTCATCATATTTTACAGATTCATGAATTCTGCTGTCAAAGGTGAGTGCTGAGGTGGAATTATGGGATAGATGCTTTGTTTGTCTGTTTCTCTGGTTATCAGCAAGATTATGCAAAAACCTATAAAGCCAAATTTCAGCTTACCAAAGTTACAAGTTAGATCACACTGATGTCAAATATATCTTGGACTATCACTCCATCTAGTGGCTAAAATGTATGCTTCAACTTTGCTTCTTTGCTTTGAAATATTGGACTGTATATTATGTTGCCAAAAGTATTTGCTCGCCTGCCTTCACATGTATATGAAGTTGAGTGACAACCCATTCTTAATTCATAGGGTTTATTATGATGTTGGGCCACCCTTTGCAGCTAGAATAGTGAAGGCTTTCCAGAAAGTTTAAGAGTGTGTTTGTGGGAATTTTTGACCATTCTTCCAAAAGTGCATTTGTGAGGTCAGACACTGATGTTGGATGAAAAGGTCTGGCTCACAGTCTCCGCTCTATTTCATCCTAAAGGTGTTCTATCAGGTTGAGGTCAGGACTCTGTGCAGGCTAGTCAAGTTCTTCCACACCAAACTCACTCATCCATGTCTTTATGGACCTGCTTTGCTGGAACAGGAAGGGGCCATCCCCACACTGTTCCCACAACGTTGGGAGCATGAGTCCAAAATGTCTTGGTATGCTGAAGCATTAAGGGTTCCTTTCACTGGAAATACGGGGCCAAGCCCAACGCCTGAAAAACAACCCCACACCACAACCCCCCCTCCACCAAACTTTACACTTACCGCAATGCAGTCAAACAAGTACCGTTCTCCTGGCAACTACCAAACCCAGACTCATCCATTGGATTGCAAGATGGAGAGGCGTGATTCGTCACTCCAGAGAACAAGTCTCTGCTGCTCTATAATCTAGTGGTGGCATGCTTTTCACCACTGCATCTGACGCTCTGCATTGCACTTGGTAATGTAAAGCTTGGAAACCCATTCCATGAAGCTCTCCACAAACTGTTCTTGAGCTGATCTGAAGGCCACATAAAGTTTGGAGGTCTGTAGCGATTGACTTTGCAGAAACTTGGTAATCGCTGCACACTATATGTCTCAGCATCCGTGGATCCCACTCTGTGGTTTTACGTGGCCTACCACTTTGTGGCTGAGTTGCTGTCATTCCCAATCACTTCCACTTTGTTATAATCCCACTAACAGCTGACTGTGGAATATTTAGTAGTGAAGAACTTTCACAACAGGACTTTTTGCACAGGTGGCATCCTATCACGGTACCATGCTGGAATTCACTGAGCTCCTGAGAGCGACCCATTCTTTCCAAATGTTTGTAGAAGCAGTCTGCATGCCTAGGTGCTTGATTTTTACACCTGAATTCAATGATTTGGATGAGTGAATAAATACTTTATTGGCAATGTATGTACGGGTGTACCAATGCCCTGGTTGCTTTTACATGTTTATTGACTATAAGGACTCATTCATTGCCCTGCTCCAAACCAATGAGAGTATGATATAAGCATGCACTGCCTTCTGGGTGAAACAACAAACAAAAGAGGTCCAGGCAGTGTTTCCATCCAGCAGAATGAGCTGTTTTCTATCCATTTGGCATGTAAATTCTTTACATTGAGCTTTGTTCACATTCCAGTGGTCATTGTTTTATACTCTTTAATCCACAGTTTGTCGTGGGCAAACAGATAGATGTAGGGTGGAGGGAAGCCCAGAGCAAACATGAGGCTTATGAGTCACTGCATTTTATGCTTGCTGGGGAAAAGGAAAAACAATGCTTTGATCTACTCAAAGGAAGAATTACACTATGCCTCATTTTCTATGGCACTCAGTCACACACCAAGATCATCAGCAGGAATTTAAAGTGTGTTTACTGGCAGGACACAAACTAATGCATTAACACAGTCGAGTGCAAGAGAATAAAAAAACTTATCAGCGCTCAAGAGAACGAAGCTCAAATTATTCAGATGTTTCCTTCGAGTTTTGAGGTTAAGGCTTTGCTGAAGCGACTGTGGTTACGATAAGATATCTATGAGCATCTCCAAAGCAGGGGAGTTGTGTGTATTTGCATACACAGGGGTAACTTCGTTAATTATTCATAACCATGAATTATTAACAGTAGAACTATCATTAAGAACAGCTGAGCTGTCACACACAGAGTCACATCCTCAAATTGAGTTCCATCACAGGGAGGTTGGGAGATTTTATTTTTAATTTTCTGAAATTCAAAGTTAGTTATTGAAGCATTTTAAGACTTTATTTAAAGAAGAACTGAAACTCTTGAGAGTAGGAGTCTCTTTTTCAAGATTGTCCTGGGCTGACAGGCTGCATGTTTTTCAGTGGAAGAAAGCAGCCCAGGTCTTAACCCAGGAACATGTTACTGTGAGGCAACAGTGCTAACCACTGGGCTACCATACTGCTAAACTGAAATTATTCTATCACTATTTTGTGCATGACTGTTTGCCATAAGTAACCCCTCTAATTATTAGTAAATAACATAACATTTAGAAAGGTAGTCTGATTATTCATTATTGAATTATTAGGCTTTACAAAATTGTTGTTCTTCCATGTGTTTATTTGGCAAGGCCATGAAATATCGATATTGTGGCTTTTCCTCCTCATGTGCAGGTCAACAGTGTTTGTGTAATTGCTCTTTCTGCCAGTAGGGGGAGACAAACGTCGTGCTCTGCCGATTGAACTGTGCTGTTGCTTGGTAGCCATCAAAAAATGGCAAAAATGTAGTCTTTATCTCGAGAAGATAAACATGATGAGTCACTGAATGAGTCACAAAAGAGAAACCAATCAATGCCATAGGTTTCAAACTTCACATCACTCTAACCTGAAGTTTAAGTTGAGAACCAGCCTTTGCAAAAGTGAGCAGGTCACTGTGGTTCCACTAAAGCCTGAAGCGTGGTCAAAGCATTCAAGTCCCCGGCAAAAGACCAGCTGTTCCCATGGATTACTGCTGCCAAACACACAAGTAGAAAGCACACAACCTCTGTTGTAGCACAGCATCAGGCCCCAGAGCCACTCTGTGGCAATATGTTTCAAACCCATTCAGCTGTGTTCAAGGGTAAAAAAGGTGACACATTGTTTACCCCTGGTGAACGCTTAGGGCCCAGCGGGGCCAACAATGCAGGCGAACCTGACAGATATTTCTATTGTTGCTGGTGGTAATCTAATGCTACAATGGTCCAATTTCCTCCCCCTCCCTTCTTTGTGCATTTTTTTTTTTAAAATTCTTCCTCCTCTGTGTTTGTGCTGCCTGAGCCCAGCATGGGCCACCACGATGGTTATAATTATCTCGGCAAATGCAAATACGGTCAGTGGAATTGTCATGGCCGTTTTCACTTTAATTGTGGGTTAGATGCCAGCAGCTTCCCTTTGTCACGCAGTGCAGTGTAATCATCGCAAGAAGGAGTGAAGCCCAAACAGATGACTTATCAGCATGCAGAGGAGCTGAAGCGTCATCCATAACACTTTTGCACAGTTTGCATGTAGCGCGAGGAGCAGCTTGAGTCAGAGGAAACATTTTTGGTTTGCAATCAAACTCCATAAAGAAAACTTGTTTATTCAATTTAAAACTTCAGTGATGTTAATGTTCATTTTTTGTGAGGCTCACAAGCTGAAAACAAGGAAACAAGAAAATAGGGAAACAAGCCACACTGACACTATAAACTGGCCCAAAAATAGGATCTGTCTCACGATCCATCACAATTAAAAGGTTATTGCTTGTAAAATCTTGATCTCAATTTGGGCGAAGACCCATTTTATGTTATGTGATCCAACACGGTTAACTTCCTAACTTGGGACTCGGTCATCAAAGCTTTGAGAAAACCTGGTTGAATCTTTTATTTAATAAATCATCAAATGCACTCGTTCTGTGGAATATCCACAGAACCTTTTGAAATTGTACTGAAGGAATTTAAATAATAAGTGTGTGTGTTGCTGCTTAAGCCTTTAGGTTTCTGCGTGTTCGTTTATCAACAGGAATGACACCAAACAGGAATAAGGAGTCCAATTATTAAATTTAATAAAACCATTTCAAACAGTTTACAGATTAATCTGGGTCAGACTGCATGCCATGCCGTGTGAGATGGCATGAAGTACTGGCACATTCTAATTCAGCTGACAGTTTCATATAGTCACAGCTTATCAGTCTTGGTTACATCATTATTCAAAACAAAATGTGGAAAACAGAGAAATTCAACAACAGGGTGACCTCGAAGTCTCCATTTCTATCATTGTGTAGTCTTCATCAGTGTGATTCATTGTACAGTCAGAACACAGAGTTCATGATGACACAGAACATTATAAGCTTCTGTATTTTTAATCAGTTATGTTATTTTTCCAATCAAAGACAAATTTCCCAACAGTACCCATCAAAATGACCAGTAGATGGAAAATATAGTTTGAGATTTAATCCTTAAATATAGTAACAAATAAGTTTGTAGCATCAATAAAGCATCAACATGATGAAGACAAGTGGGATTACTTCAGATATTCAAGAAAAGTTATAACTTCTATTGTTCTTCTATCCCAGCATTCATTTAAATGCAGTAATCATCCATTATTGTCAGTCATAACAAAAACAAGGCATCACTTTATAAATTCTGACTGGTGTGTGTCCCCCTGACTCAGAGAGAGACAGAGCAGCAGGCGTGAGCCAAGAGGTGGAGGTGAAATTGTGCTGGTGTGAAAGCAAGAGGAGGTTTTTGGAGCTACACAGAGAACTTTGGATTCTCAGAGTTTTTAAAGTGAAACTTTTGCACCAACTTTCTTCTCACACTGAGGTGAAACTACTACAGTGGGAATGTGTTGACCCACAGAAAAGTTTTAAAAGTCGAACAGAACGACAGTCCACAGGGTGTACAAGTCACCCTAAAGCTGCACTGTGATGCAGGCTGGTCCACGATAAAAAAAAAAATCCCATGAAGCAAATACTAATAAAAGCATTCAGTGTTTTGTAGTTTGGTTTAGAGAGCCACTTTAGCAGCAAATTATGATTTTTAAAAGAAGCTAACGTACAACATGGTGATTGCTCTTTAAAAAAAATAATTAAAAAATTAATAAATTCTCCAAAACAAAAGAGCTAACTACAGTAACAGTAGGAGTTGTTACTTCTATCCGTCCCAGCGTGACTCAAGCTCCAAACCCATTTCCCACATTTCCAGCTTAATACTGTATCCGTCTGTCTGAATGCTAAAAGGTTTGGTTGGAAGCCACAGTGTGGAACAGATTATTGATTGCAATCTCATTGTAAAGTAATGCTGCTCACTTCACTGTGGGTCACTTTCTCAGACAGATTGTAAAAGTCATTGCTTTCCCTTTGCAGTACCTCCAGTGATACTGAAGTCTTTCTGGTACCCAGACTTGTTCCACATTAGTGAAAAATAGCCTATAACTGTTATTATTACCATGGCATGTGGTGGCTATGTAGCCAGAGATCTTGTGAGGGGTGGCCCTTTCAATTGATTGTGTCACAAAAACAAACCTGAAACAGGCTTTGAAGAAGAAAGACACAACTTCAATAAATCAGAAATAAAATAAGCATTTTTGGATAACAGTTAGTATTGCAGGCAAATTATTTATCAGCTACTTTGAGCCTGAAGTGTAAAATTTTACTTTAACCTCAAGGAACTTAAATTCTGTCAGAAGGTTGGCAGCACACAGAAAACTGTTGTGTTCTATGCAAAATGCTTAACAGAAAACCCTGAACAGGCCATTTCAACAAATCACAGCCAACCGATGCAGACAAAAGACAGAAACATAAAATGATCTTTCCTGATCCATCACTGCTTATTTGGCAGGAAAAGACATGAACTCAGACTGAATCCTGCCTCAGAGGCGTGTGGGACTCAAAGCTCTGTGAGTTGAGCCCTAGATAACCCATCTAATTGTTTTCATGGCGTTGCTTCCTGTCGCTTTCCACATGCAGGTCAGGAGCGGAGTGCGCCCTCTGCTGGTGGCCACTGAGCTCATACTTTGTTTCTTATGCACATTTAATTAATTCATGTGCCTTTCAAACGAATATCGCTGAAATATGCCTCTCATTAAAAGGCTGGCAATACACTTTTAGCGCAGCCTTTAAAATAAGTGATGATTTGAGCACTTTCCAGTCTGTTTTCAAAAATGCAAAATTAATCCAATTAAAAGTAAAAAGTACAGAAGAGTCAAGACTTTCACAGCCTTTGGGTAAGAGTTTGGTTTTTAATTTAGACTTGATTGATGCTTTGCTATTAAGGTTTTTAGACATTCTGTTATTTATCATTCAGTTGTGGGCACCATCACTGAGTCTTATTTAAAATGACATTTTGGTTTTATCAGAGATGTAAATACACTGAAAATTCAAGCAAGATGGCAGGGGGTGTCACATGGGCAGGTTTCTGGTGAAATCCTGCCTGTATACAAGCAGACAGGGGGAAGAGTTAACGATGGGAGTAACATTCTAACAGCAGCAGGGGAGGTAAGTCTTGATAATGCTTACTTGTGGCTAGAAAGACATGATGCCCTAAAGGATGAGTCTCAGCTGTAAGCTCCCCAACTGATCAAAGCTTTATATGGAAATTAATATGAGTGATATGAGGACTCAGGGGTGCTAACTGTAGAAAAAAATGATCTTTTATAAAAATATACCAAGAAATGTCTCTTTTCACTTTTATTCAGCTGTTACTAGACAGACTGATTTCAAGAGATCATATCATTGTGATCACTATGGTACAGTTTATTTGCTCCTGTACGTCACCCGAGGTCCATGGAAAGGTACTGGGCTATCACTTCCTTTTAGCTTGAGCAGGTAACAGTGAAACAAATCAAAAGGACAGGATGTCAAAACACAGACAGACATGAAGATGTACTTTAACTTGATCTAATATGCACTCTCATTTGGATTCATTTAATGGAGATTTGCCTCTTTGATCTCCTGCCCGGGTGCTGCTATCTAACCACACTAAGCTGAGCAGGATGCATCCCTCAGTCATAGGAAGTGTAAATGCATCCTGACACCCTGCAGAGCAGGTCATCCTGTTATGTGTTCACCTTAAAACACCAATTGTATTGTTCTAATGTGAAGGCTTTTAAATGACAGTCATCATCACTCCTGTAATAAACCTCCCTGAGCACAAGAAGATCAGGTTGTGCATATGATGGCAGAAGGTGGAAGTCATTACGTGTGCAGGGCTAAAGAAATTCAGATTTGTGCCTGTAATACGTTTGGAGGGGATCCACAAAAGAAATTATTGATTTGAACCTGATTATTAGTGATCAGACATCTATAAATAGAACAGAAATGGAACATAAATCAACAGTGGATCTTATGATCCTCCCCCAAGAAAAGTGAACAGTAAAAATTCTGCTTTATTGTGAAATTTTATGAACCACTTTGTACCTTCTCTGCATCAACTCACAGTGGAAATGTCTTTATTATTGTAAAGGAAAGCACAAAGTTCAGTATAATGCAGTGAGCGTCAGGATTTGCTCATGGCTGAATCCGTACAATGACACCATGTCCAAAAAGTGACCTCTTTAAACCAAAGGCCACAATTAAAACATCATCAACGTCTTCATATTCTGTCTGGACAAGATTTCTCTGTATTGATTAAATTAAAACATCAGGAAGAAGATGTGCTCATGACTGAGAGGAATCTGGGTCATGAAAAAACAAGCTTGGATAAAGACTGAATAACGAAAGTCAACTCATAGCGCCCAGAGATTGTTTATGTTTAAGATAAGAGGAGGCTGTCAGTATAAAAATGTTATGGTTAGACAGGAACATGGGCTCAGAGAGAGAGAGAGTGCACACTCTTACTCTGAGTCCCCACATGGCCATGTGTGTATTTTTCTGATTCTTTAATACATTAAATTAATTACTTTTTAATTAAAGTGTTTCAGGTGTCTTCCTTCATAAAAACCCTGTTTACCTGTCACCTTATTCCATAGATAACAAGATGCTGAAATCATAGCCTAGCAAGCTGCCATAAGGCAGATACATGGTGGCTGTTGTGACCACACAATCTACCGTTATTGTTTCGAAATATCCAACGTTCTGTGAATCATGTTAACTTGGAAGGGTGATCGATAGAAAGTGGATTGTATCCAAAACCTGCATCCAAATCTTATCACAACTTTCAAAGCCATAAACAATAAAATCCAACTTTCTTTCGAACTTTTCAGTACTCTTTCTCCATGCTCTCTAAACATCACAGGCTGTATAATAAACTTACTGATTTTAAATGGTTATTTAAATCACTGATCCCCACGGTGATGCGAGAACAAAACAAACACTCTTACTGCCAACAATCAGCTGAGACAGAGTCTGAACAAAGTTTTTTTTTTTTTTGTTGGTCTTCTTTATTCATACAAAATATGGATACATTTCCTTACAGAGAACTTTATAGGCCTGTAAATTGGACAGGGTGAACGATACATGGCACAGGCACACGCACAGAGGTTCTTTATGATTCTGGGGTGTGTGTTTGTGCTCAGTGTACTGGTGCTGATCAGATGGTATTGTGTGATAAATAAGAATAGGATGTTACACACACACGGGCACACGTTCGAACTGCATTACATCACACATGCTAATTATCCCTGTTGTTCGCAGCAGCGTGCGACTTAAAATATAGGAGGCGCAGATCTGCTGCAGGTGCCTGCAGGCTGCTCACTTCCCCTCTTGTTTTTGCTCACAGTCCTTTGATGGGCTCGAGGTGGGAAGATAGAGAGAGAGAGAGAGAGAGGAAGTGCATGTCGGCGCATCATTAATTCCCATGGGGCCTCACCAAACGATAACAACCAAAGGGGTACTGAGAACTCGTGCAGACAAAGTTGGATGCAGCAATAGTGGATGGCATCAACGTTTAATGGTCTGCTTTACAAAGAGCACGCATTTGGTGGCGCTGTTAAAACGAAGGGAGAAGACGGAGGATGTCATATTCTGCACACTTGATACTGTCTATGGAAAATTAACAGAGCGGCACGTACGGCATTGACGTGCCCTTGCCTGTGACAGCTGATCAGTGTTTAAAGTCCATTTTCACTCATCTGCTGTCCTTGTAGTCTACTGTATTATGAGATCATACCTCACCTCATGCAATATGGCTTATTAACAGTGCTGGCAGCTCCTAGTGTGTCTACTGCACATTAATAGTCTGCACAGGGGAATACTGCATTTCCTCAAATCTTTATATTAGCTATATATTAAATCTTTATATTATTTATATTATATAGATGATTTTATACAGTTTTTTTTAAACACTCATGAAATGAAAGGAAAACTTAGATTTAAAATCAGTTCTTGTCCCATAAAAACTGTAATAATTCAAACAGCTTCAATCTGATTCAGTTGGTCGAATAACTAAACTGTAGTCTCAAAATAACCATTTGATCTGCGGTATCACTCTTCCCTTGGCTTGTATCGTGTGTCTGTTTGCTCATTTGTTTGTGTGTGGCAGGATTGCTCAAAAGATTATGGGGAGATTTGCATGAAAATCTTGGCCCAACTTGGAAGTGACTAAATTTGAGAGGCAATCCAGATCAAGATGTAGGAATTTTTGGAAGAATACTTCACCAGCACAGGAAGTCTTTGTTTTCACAAAATAATAGGGGCACTGTGGGCAGGTGCTTCTGGAAAAGGAAATCAGCATTTCCATAAAGCTTGTCAGCAGATGGAAGCATGAAGATCCGCAGATCTTTCTTGACCCAGGGACTCAGTTCATGCATGTTGTGGAAGGACTTTTCTGCCTTGTTGGAGGTATGCAGACTCTAATTTTTCTGTTAACGATGAAAGAAATTCCTTCATGAACCTAAGTGGCACTAAATAAAGAATCATGGGAATAGCAAATTGCAATCTACTGGATGACACTTCGGTATGATGCAAGCTGCAAAAATCCTGCTCCCAGATAACACAGCTGTTTCCAAAGCCTGTCTGCAAACACAGCAGAGAAGTGGATTAGAATAATTCAGTGGCATTTATGATTATTAACAAATACTGAGGAATCTGTGCTCGTTCTGTTGCACTTGATGATAAGTTGCTTATGACTGACAGTCACAGCCTGTTATTTTCCTCAGAGGTGTGAATGACCACTTTGGAGAAAAGGCTTTTTAAATTCAGAGAGGAAATAAAAGCTTTTACAAAGGAGAGGTAGCCAAATCCCCAGGGTGTTAGTTAATATTGTTTCGTCAAAACTGCTGGCATGGCTCACTTATGCAGGAGGCATCTGTGCTCTGATGGACTGGATTGTAGCATAAGGGAGCAAATCAGTGCGCAAATCAACCAGGTAGTGTTCCTTAAGCCTCACCAAGTAGTTCTGGTTGCCTAAACCTGTCCATAGATTCAAAGCAAAAAGCAGGTGAAAAATTAAACAAACCAGCAAGGGAAAATAAAGTTAAAGAAATTACAGAAGACAAAGGCCCCAACAGGGATTTGGCAAGTGGCAACTTCTGTAACACGCTGCGATCAGTATATCAGATCACCAATGCACATGAGTACCTTGAGAAAATATCCCTGTTATCACGCCCCCTAAAGAGACCACTTTGTGAAAGATTACGTCATGAACATTAACTGACATCCATAAACCTGAAGATGTTTTTGGCCCCAAGTACGAGCAGACACCTCAGATAAAAATGAAAAAAAAAAAAAATTGCCAGTCAGCAACCTGGAGTCACGGTGAGGCTGAGCGCTCCGATCGGGAAACAAATTAAATTATAAATTATATCAGATAAGGTTTTTTGCAGTGCAGTAACATCACTGACCTTGACTGTACCAGTCTCAAAACATCATCTTCTGAATTAGTTATATGAATTTAATACTTTGGCACTCTTGCAATGTCTCTCATGTCATTCAACAATGGTTCGAAGATACCTTACTAGTAATTTGATGAACATGTTTATGATGAATGGTTTGATGGCTGTGGTAAATTAATAATTAGGTGTTTAATTTGATGTCAGGGATATATTTGCAGTGGTGATCATTTTGTTTATACTGCATGAGTTTTAAGTCATGCCGATCTGATGAGAAAACAGCAGCAAGGCTGATGTGAATCCGAGCACAGATAATGAAAGGAAATAGTCCGTTAATTACAGGAATGCGTGTTTTTTAAAGCTTGATAAAAGATTGGATGATGATCAAAGAATAAAACAAACAAACAAAAAAAAATTCTAATGAGAGCTGAATATTAACCAGAAGGAATGAAAGTTTAATTTCAACCTAATCTGATCAAATATTCTCAGTGCTGTGACAGTTAAGCTTATATACAATGGAGATAAGAAACATTCAATTTGCACCTCTCCAGTAGTCGCAGCTCTTTTGTCAGAGATAAAACGCCTCCTCAAACACACCACAAAGAGGAGTAAAAAGAACATGAAAACATTACAATCCAAGCAGGTAATCTGTCAAATGTGACACCTATTCAGAACACGGATGATGCTCAAAATCAAACTGTTTAATATGTGATGTAAAGAAACATATCTATGCAAGTTTATCAGGCGTGTGCAGGAAACTGGTCAAATTTCTATTAAATACATGAAAGAAGTGGGATAGAAAGCACCAAATGAGCAAAAATATGATCAATTATATGATTAATGGTGACTGACAACTGCAATGTCTGGGATATATTAGGTGCTAACTGCATAGGCATATTCATATGTGGGGGAAAAGTGAAAGGTGTAAAGGCCTGAATGATTATGACAAGTGCCAAACTGTTATAATCAGAGAGTTAAGTCAGAGCATATCCGAAATGGCAAGGCCTGGGATCAGCAGCACCGAGAGCCGACTGACAGGGTGTTGGGGGACGTGTCAAGTCTGATCAACAGCAGCACCATCGTATGATTTACAGCACTTAATGGATCTGCTAATGTCTTGGTGCCAGGACACTTTCCAGAGGTCACGTAGAGTCCATGTTTCAGAGAGTCAGAGCTTTTTTGGCATCATGTGAAAGACCAACAGCACATTAGGCAGGTGGTTTTAATGCTTTGGCTCTCCAATGTAATGACCACAACTGCCTGCATTTTTCCAAATGAAGGCTTTCAATGCAAACTAATACCCAATTACAAAAACTAAAGACTTTTGGGGAAAAGCTTAATCCTGCTTAAATTCAATTTGTTCAGCATAATGTTTGTTAAGTTGAAAAGTCATACTCTTTGATTACATTTTCACTGGTAGCATAATTTATATATTTTTCTTATATTTGCTCCTTCAATACAATAAATGGTACAGAATAACTGTCCTTTTTTATAGCTCAGTCAGACAAGTCCTGTCTGAAATGATTGACTTATTACAGCAGCAGAATACAGTCTGAGTTTAGTGTCTGGAATCCACACACGGGGCTCCCTACAACTGTTATACATGTAGAAAGCGGGGAGTGATGAGTCATGCTGGAGTGGTGGACAAGTTGAAACAACAGTGTTGCAGGGGAGCAGGCCAGCCAAGTTCTTCCACACCAACTCGCTCATCCACGTCTTTACGGACCTGTTTTGTGCACTGGTGTGCAGTCATGTTGGAACAGGAAGGGGCCATTCCCAAACTGTTCCCACAAAGTTGGGAGCATGAAATGATCCAAAATGTCTTTGTATGCTGAAGCACTGAAAGTTCCTTTCACTGGAACGAAGGGGCCGAGCCCAGCTCCTGAAAAACACCACACACCATAATCCCCCCCCCCCCACCACCACCACCACCACCAAAAGTTACACTTGGCACAATGCAGTCAGACAAGTACCGTTCTCCTAGCAACCACAAAAACCAGACTCATCCATCGGATTCCCAGATGGAGAAGCGTGATTCATTACTCTAGAGTCCAGTGGCATTGTGCTTTACACCACTGCATCCGGTGCTTTGGGCAATGTAGTGCAGCTCGTATGCTTGCTCCATTTTTGTTTATGCACTCACAGCTCAGGTTACCACTGTACTAAGAGTATTTAATCAAGAACACCATGAGTGATTCATTTTAAGCAACCCACTCTCACAGCAGTTTGTGATTCAGTAACAACCTTTAATCTATCGATCCAATTTACTGGACATGAGTTTCTTGTTCGTATTCCTGAACACAAATTTCCCAATGTTATTTTTTGTCCCTGAACAGAACTTTTCATCAGTCTGCTCTCATATGTACTCATTAAAAGGCACTGAAAAGTCTGCATTCGTAGGTTGGAGGGGTTGTGCAGGAGTAAGTCATCTTAACTTTCATGGCACCGACTCGAGACATATACAGTACCAGTCAAAGGTTTGGACACACTGTGTCCAAACTAGTTAGTTACAACTAGCTACATGATGAAATAAATTAATTCATGTCCATGAACACGAAAAAGAGTTAAAAATAGACTAAAGTATAGTGGCAGTGGCGCAGTGGGTAGGCGTTCGCCTTGCAGCTAGAGGGTTGCCAGTTCGAGCCCCTGTCCCTGCGCTGCGTTGTGTCCTTGGGTAAGACACTTAAACCACATCGCCTAACGGTACCACTGTGGCTGCATGACCGCACATGCTCGTCTCTGGATGAGTGATCTGGAATGATCATTTCATTGTGTGCCTTGTATGCACAATGAAAATGAGTTGAATCTAACATATAAAAAAAAAAAAAAGTCAGAGCTCAATAAATCAAAACTCTAAATATGATAGAATAAGAAGTTGAAATCTAAAATGAATGCAGGTATTACCGTATCTGTCCCTGTGGCAGTAGAGCTGAAACAGAGAAACACGTAATAATAATAATAAACGGTGTTTATAATTATGTAATTTGAAACCTGAGGCAAAGCTTTGTCAGCCTGTGGCTCATTGGGTTTTTCACTTTGTCTACTTTTTTTTTCACTTAATAATTTGATTTTCATTTGTTTCAAAAGTCTTCTGTCACCCTCTCTTCTTTTTATTTTCTAGGAAAATGATAAGTAGGTGCAGTTGTTTATTGATACATGCAACCATACATGGTAAAAACAGAGTTTGTACATGTACACTTCTAACAAGCCTGAAAGCCAGTATTTGGTGTGGCCATGTTTTTGCTTCAGCATGGCCTTTTCACTGAGATCATTTCTGATGAGTCTTCGGGGAACAGTAGGCAGATCAACTGAAGGGTCAGATGCATCTCTCAGGTCCAAGTGTTGGCTGGATTTTTCTTTTCCAGTTTCTTAAGGACATGACTTTCAGGTGCTGTCTATCTATTTTTAAGCCTACCAACTCTTTTTTTGGCCTCTTCTTTTCCACTTTCCTCATTTTTTTAAGCACACACTGCACGCCGTGCGATGGTATGCCAAACTTTCAGCTAATAGAATTTCTGGAATCATCTTGTTGGTGCAAAAATATTATTTTATGCCTGTCAAACTGTGTCATCTTTGGCATATTTAATAGATTAAAATAAAGAAATGAAAACAAATGATGTGTTTTTCCAACAGGTTGCCAGCAACAAAATGGCTAAAGATAGAATTTACTGTAAAATTGGTACTTTGCACTGGTTCCTCCCTTGAGTCAGGTGCCTTTTTATGTTTGAATGACTCACATATCAGTGTTAAAATGGCTTCACAAAAAACAAAAACATTCCTCTGAAAATGGTCAGGTACAAGGATTGGACTGTGAATCGGTATCTGATATCCAAAGAAAAATTTAGAAAGATAAAGCCTGCATAAAGCCTGGAGTGCTATTGCTCAAGACCACTTTAAAAATGACAAGAAAACCTGGCTCCTTGGGAAAAATGCAGAGAAATGAGGGGTGGCTCAAGACTTTTGCACAGTTGTGTAAAACTGAGACAAAAAGATAAAGGTACTGTATTAATTAGTTAGACCATTAGCATGTATGTAGACTACCCTTACTTCAGTAACAATTTGGATAGATATTTTATTTAAGAGACATTTTTACTGAATTCAGTTTGTGCTAATCCTATAACCTAATGCTTTTTCCTTTTTGCACTTAAAGGTCAGGATTTGTCAAAATGCACTACAATGACATTTAAAAGCTCTTGAGAACAAACACAAATGCTGAGAAAAGGTCTCTTTTTTTGTGGCCGTGTCAGGAAGGAAAGATGCCTTCACTTGATCAATATGGCACACTGACAAAGGACCTGAATAATGAAGATCACCGGTGCAGCCATGTGTTAATTAAACTCCAGGCAACAAGACCAATCATCTATATTGCACGCAGATAAAGTGTTTAATATGCAAACAGCAATGTGTTCATCTTTAATGTCATATCGCATTATATAACCAACATAATCTCAGTTGACATTTCATAAAACTCCTCAGTGGAGAAACTGATGGATTCAAAAGGGAAATTTCTTACACTGAAACATGATAAGGACCTTTCTTTTTGAAGTAACACTGTTTATGTAATGACATTATGTTACGAATACGAATACCTTTATTAGTCCCACAATGGGGAAATTACAGTTAACAGAACACCCATCCAAGAAATACAACATAGACAAACACAAACGAGGGGAC
>JASGAU010409485.1:0-11488 GCA_030220045.1 Australoheros facetus | reverse complement strand
ACCACTTTGTGTGCATTTTCCACTGTGACGTTTACACATCAATGTCTGATCGTCTATTGGCTTCTAAGTTTCCTATGACGTATTTCTCCTAGCCAATCGGTTTGCGTGTGTCACTTCTGTTGTGTCGCGGGAACTGCTGGTCACTCAAGACAACAAACAGAAGAGACGTTTCAACAAGTGTTCAGCTGAGGGAGCGCTTGTTGTCCGTGAGTTGTGTCGATACAAGACCGATAGATTTAAGCTAATCAAAGGGTAGTACTGTACTTTGCGTGCAGCAGGAAAACACGGCTTTAGCCGGCTAACGTTCCTAGCTTACCTAAGTAGGTAAGTAAGTGTAGTTAAGTTCCCTGAAAACACCGGAAGTAAGGCAGCGCTTCTTCAAAGTACAAACAAAGTGCTTAACTCGTTAGTTGAAATGAGGAGCACCGCCTCGCACTGCGTTGTTTTTTATTACGAAGGCATTAATAACCAAAGTAGACATTCATTAATTTAGGCGACAACTGTCCGCTAGTGAAGGAGAATACTCCAAAATCGTATTATTGTGAAACTCTCTCTGTAGGAATATTTAGCTTGATCCGCTTTACGTTATTGCACTGCTTTAAAGTTTTTAATCGACGGGCTGGGAGCGAGCTTTCTCCTGACAGCGGTGATCGGAAAGTGGCACGCTTTAATCCTGCGGCGTAACTTCTCCCGTTAAAGTGTTTAAAGGTGCTGAGCCCGGTTTCTGAGAGAGGCGGGGTTGTGGTGCGCGCGTTGTCCTTTTAGGGCTCTGCATTACTTTGAAATATTCCACAATAAGTGTTTTGGCCTTCAGCATGTTTTACAGGAACATTTCACCTCTGTTATGGGCTCTGTGATAGAAAAACACTTGACTTTGAAGTCGATGTAAGGCAGCTCGTGGCTCGTTATTTCTCTGAACATTTTGCTGTTGAGGATGAGTTTGTGTTTGCTGGTTATAAGCATGATCATTTGCTTTGTAGCCCTATATTTTGGTGCAAGTGTATAACTCAAATAATTTTAAAAAGACACAAATATGTTGACTCATTATGGAGTTTGTAAACCTAATAATGGTCACGGAATGCTTGTGTGAACTCTCGTCCAAACGTTTATCATATCCGATATGAAAAATCAGTTTTATTTTGTGACTGAATTTTAACACAAGGAGCCACTTTCCAGCGCAGTCTTCCTCAGCAGCAGGAGTTTGATCAGATGTCACAGAAACGCCCCTCAGCTGTGACGTCACGAGAGATTTCTCCATGACAACTGAGCAAACTCCATCTATGGTTGGAGACAGCGGTGTCAGCAGGTGTGGGGACACCTGTTTTCACAGGTCTGGACGTGTGATGCAGAAACATGAAGCACCACAGTGTTTCATTATAGTGGTGGTAATGTTAGGTGACCCCTCTGACCTGTAGGCTAGCTTTATGCTATTTTTGCATGTTAGTGTTTACTAATGGCTCTCTGCACATAATATACTAATAGTACTGCATGTCATTTTTTAAATTAATCATTATTAGCCTACACTATAGCCAAACTGGCCATTTTTTAAAAGAAAAAAATAGTAAGTGAAATTTTGGAGCTACACCCATACAGATGAGCCTGTTTTCAAACATTTAATAAAACAATGTAGTTTTACATTTTGTAAAACAATTTACCAAGTTACTTATTACTCATCCTCATCAGGTTCACTGTCCAGATAAACATACTGGACAGACACACACTGCTCAGTCAGCAGAAATGATTGGCTCTACCCACTCATGTCACCACAAAGTTCTTGCTGTGGGCTGACAGGTGGTTGGAAATGTATTTGGATAGATGGGACATTTTATCATGATCTTGGACTTTGCTAAAGGTAGGATGCTGATCTCTGGGGTTGACTGTGTAAAAACACTTTTGTTTTTTTAAGGAAACTGTTTAACGTTTTTGTGGACAGTGTGTACTTGATGAAGGAGGAATTTCAACAGTCAGTCAAGGTCAGGAGCTTGGCTGGAACACCACCATGATGGTGGTTGTTTACACTCGGTGGATGTTGTGAGAGTGTTGGGTCAAAGGTTTGATGGGAGTAACCCTCCCTTCTTAGGCCCATAAGCTATCTTTCCAGGTCTTTTGTCTCCAAATAGAATCAACACTTTGAGGACAAATTCACAAAAAATAGAGCAGAGTCGTTACCAGTCGGTTTATTGAACAAAGAGTCCAGCAAAAGCACAGAAAAAAGATTAAGAGGAAAAAGGCACTCTATGGAATATGATGCTAGAGTGACCTGACCTTTATTGACAGGTTTGCTTGACCTATTATCTCTGTCCAGCTCTTCTTGGTATCTTTCCCCTCACGTGCTTGCATGTGATGCTTCTTTGACAGCTCCATTACCTCATCTGTAAAAAGGAATTACCTCATGGAAAATCCCAAACTTCCTAAACGCAGGTGGCCTTTGAAAAGTGCCAAATTATTTTGATTTCTGACCTGCACACTGATCTGCCAGGCAACAACCCCAGAGTGAGACACAATAAACATAACTTCTTTTATTAAATAAAATCAAATAATAACATAAACTTACCTGGAGTAAGTATAAATCAACCAAACAATACTTTTAAATGAAAGAAAGCAAAAGGCAGTATAAATGACAGTCATAAAGCTTAACACTTAAATCAACAGTTCTCAGTCAATCTAAGCAGAAGAAGACAAAATAGACCAAACAGTGTAATCAAAACCAAATTATATTAATAGTCAATTAGATCAGTTATCAGTAGTCCATTCAAATCAGTAGTGTCTTAATTCATTAATCTGGAGTATGCTTATAATAATTATTATTGAAAACTCCTGATCTAAAGTCAATAAAAGCAGGATCAAAACCATCACAAACACTATGTGAAAACATATCAAAAGTAAAAACATAAAAAATGGTGAAGAAAAACATACAAAAAAAGAGAAAAATCCCACAAGATGTTACCGAATATATCAGAATATGTGCATGCGTCTGTACATCATCCAGTGGCCTCTAAGCGAATCATGTCGATGTGCTTCTGGGACCCTGAACTGGAAGAAGGAAATCAAAGAATGGTGGATGATGAGCGATTCCCGTGGTTCTCATGATGCATTACAAAAAGGTTTTCTGTCTTTCCTTTTTAGTTTGCCGCTGGTTGAGGTGAGCATGGTCACACGTCATGTCTCGCAGACTAACAAAAGAAGAGCTGGACGCACAGTTTGAGCAGTTCTTAAAAGAGGTAATACAACATGAATGCAGCTGTGGTAACATTCAGAAATCACACGAGCAAGCACCTGTCGCATGAAGTTTACAGAAAGAAATCAATCATACGTTTGCATAAACTGTACAGGTATAAATACCTGCAATTTGGTACAAAGTAAAAGACTAACAAAATACACAACTCACCAAAACTGAAGCACAAACACACGCAGAGCGTGTAATGGAGACCTGACGGACACCTGGGGCCTCTTCCAGGAAGCAGGTTCAGCTCCAGCTGTGGGTTTGTAACCCTAACATGAGGAAACTGTTCCAGGAAGAGCTAACTCCAACAAGACTCCGCAGGTTTTATCCAACAGACTCTGAGTGTCTCTCTGACTCCGCCCCTCCTGCTGCACCTGAAACACCTGTCTGACACTCCCATTCATTTCCTCCTCCATAAAGTGGCTGTCAGAGCGTCAGAGGAGCGAATTCATCTGCAGACGTTTATGTTTCTACGAGCACTGAAATCCCAGTTAGACGTTAGTTTGTTATCTTTGTAATATGAAGCTTTTACAGTCGTTCACTCGTCAACAGGCTGTAAGGACGGAGACAGCGATGACGTCACGGATTTATAATGAGGCAGCTGCAGCTGTCAGACAGTCAGTTCCTCTGAAACATTTACTGTAGTTACTGCAGCATCACTGTTACATCACACTGATCTGGATGAAGCTGCTGACACAGAACACACTGATCAGTGAGTGATTATTGGTCAGATCCTGGAGATGATGTGAATGTTTGAGTGAAGCTGAGGCTGAACAGCTACAGCTGTTTGTGTTGGCACACCTTTCAATCAAAGTGGCCACGCCCCTAACTTTAAACCTTAAAAAATCTAATTGGGTGAGATTTTTAATATGTCATGAAGGGGGAAGATAGTTTTTGCCCCAGGCTGTGAGCATGTTACTGTCACAGCTGAAAGTGGGACATTTCAACATCGGAGGTTATGGTGACCGAATCAGTTTTGGAACCAGCCACAAATGACCACTGCAGAAACTCCTGAGTTTGGCTTCATTTTTCAGCCCAGGAGGTTGGCATTTGCTTCTGACTTTTTTGTATAGTCCTACACATTTAACCAAGAATCCAACTGTAGTGCTAACCAATCAGAGGCAGTGTGGAGGCATATTTTTGTGGAATACGTTTTATGCTGTGTCACCACAGAGTCAGTCATGGAGTCCAGGAGAGGTGTGATGAAGAGGTTTAAGTTAATTTAAGTTGATCTGATTGGTTCACCTTCAAACCTTTAAAGTACTAAGGTTTGATATTATTAACTGTTTGAATAATCAAAAATAATTTTGCCTATTAAAAATGTCCCAAAACTCTTCATTAAGAGTGTATTCAACATGATACCTCATTATCTAAATAAAATGTACTGAAACAAGTGCAGCTGTGACATAAATGTGGCATTTATTAATTTCAGACTGCCTGTAACTATTAATGTAAGTATTAATGAGCTCTATGAGCTCCACAAGCACAGTTTAGCCTACAGTCAGTGTCCCCGTAAAGCACTGACTGGTTGGGAATTTAGCTGATTTAAAATTGCTAGTACTGCAAGCCTGAAAGCAGGAGGAGTAAATGAGCTTACTGTACCTTAGCCAAACAGCAAGTTCTCTTTATGTGTGTAACATCAGAAATGCCACAGTAATCAGTGTCTCTTCATATCAGAAATGAAAAGCATAAACACAATGACAGGTGTTTCCATAAGGAATCTCCGATTTAAAGCCGATTCCCTGTCAGTCTCTTTCAGATGACTCGGTGGATTTAGGTGTCCCTGACAAGCAGCCGCTCTCTAAAAGCAACCAGAGACTAACAGGGTCACAGGATGATGGACACGGTGGGGGAGGATCGCCGAGAGGTAATAATGATGACCCATCCAACACAGTGCCTGATAGCCCTCGACAGGCGGACAGTGAGTAATATCAGTGGTTGCACTTGTGTTTAAAGTCGGCTCAACAGAGAGCGGTTTATTATGATTTTACCATTTCTTATTCCTGCTTCTGGAACTCGTGCTTCCATACGTGCTTCCACGGGATTAGTGCCACCTAAAGATGCACCAGCCTGGAGGCTGAGGGGGGCACCAGCAGCTGCCACTATTTTCTTATTTTTAACTCTGTATTATTTTAGAAAATTGTTTAATTTTAGCTTTAGTTGTTTCATTTTTCTCATTTCATTGTGAATCAGTAATTGTCAGGAATGTAAAATGTCCAGAATAGATGAATCCAATACAAAGCCAACACTCTGTGTGAAAACCAACCACAAGCATCTACAATTAATGTCAGTTAAATAAATATATGTTTTTAATTTTAGTAAGTTTTATAATTCCTTCGGTTGTGATACAGGTACAAATAAATATTACAGTATAATATCTAACTATAGAAAGTGATGTACACAGTTGTGTACACGGTGACCAAAGCAGTGGAGTGAAAATATTGTTTTAGTTGTTTTTTTATTTTTTTTATTTTAGTTATCTAAATAAAATTTCACACAGCCCTTTGCAGATTATTTTAAGCTTTACATTGATTAGTCCTGCCGATGGAAGTTCGTCACTCGTGCTTTTCTTTGGGTCTAGCACGGTTGGAATCTTGGGCATCTTTAAGGATGTCTGAGTCTATCCGGGAGGAGGAAGCGGAGGCAGAAGGTGTTCACTCAAAGGAGGAAGACCCGGCAGCGGCTCTCCTCCTGAGAGACAACACAGAGACCCGGGGTGAGTCCACGAACACGCAGACGGAGCTGTACGAGTGATGTGTGGATACCTTTGAGCTTGTATTTAAAACATTTTAGATGTTTTTATTATATTCTGATACATAAAAGCTTAGCATTGAAAGAGGGTGTATTTTCTTTTTCACGTGCCTGAATGTTGTTGAGGGCCACCAGTTAGCTGCTACAACTCATCCTCATTTTTGCCTCCATTTGTTTACACTGGACGCAGAGACAGCGTACCCGGCAGTCTCTGCTGATCAGTGTTGTAGTCGAGACCACCTAACCCGAGACCGAGAGAAGACCAAGACTT
This sequence comes from Australoheros facetus, assembly GCA_030220045.1. Classification (NCBI taxonomy): domain Eukaryota; kingdom Metazoa; phylum Chordata; class Actinopteri; order Cichliformes; family Cichlidae; genus Australoheros; species Australoheros facetus. The sequence continues at coordinate 5,243 of JASGAU010409485.1, read as the reverse complement.
TTAGGGTCCAAGACCGAGTCGAGACCAAGACCGATCTCGAGTACTACAACACTACTGCTGATCATAGCGTTTGTTACACTGAATCTGAAAATCTGAACATGACAAAAACACACAGCAGCTCAGTTTGTGGCTTCAGTTGTTTGCAGTTTTTTGTAGTTTTCAAGATTGAAGGTGAAACTAAATACAGATAGAAATGAGAATTAGGCTGTTTTGATGGTTATTATGGGATGTAACAGCAATGTCCTCATGTCCAACTCTATCCTGTCTCCATATGGGGAATCACATGTCATATTTTTCATGTGTCCCGTTGTTGAGAAGGATCCCTGCTGTGCTGTGTGTGTGTGCAGGCTCAGCGATGGTCCCAGCTGTGAACATGAGCGGTCTGGGTTTAGACACTCTGGAGGAGGAAGAGGAGAAAGCCAGGTTCTTTGAGCAGCTGGAGGCAGGAGCTTCATCCACTATAGACTACTCCAAGCTCAACAGAGAGCTGGACTCAACCACTTCCACCCTTGCTGGCACCTGCAGGTGTGAGAACAGCTATGCTATTACACCCCCTCAGCACTTTATTTCACCTTCATTTATTATTGCTCTATATACAGTGCCTTGCGAAAGTATTCGGCCCCCTTGAACTTGTCAACCTTTTGCCACATTTCAGGCTTCAAACATAAAGATATAAAATTTGAATTTTTTGTGAAGAATCAACAACAAGTGGGACACAATCGTGAAGTGGAATGAAATTTATTGGGTGTGTCAAACTTTTTTAACAAATAAAAAACTGAAAAGTGGGGCGTGCAATATTATTAAATTTGATGATAGCTATACTGCATAAATAGTTACTGAATTTTATGGAAGATGCTTTTCTCTCCTCTTTATACAAGGATGTTATTTCAGCTAAATGAGGCCTCTGAGTAAGACAGATGAGCTCATTTTGAGTGTTTACGGGGTCTGCGGAGAAACCGCTGCCGGGGCCTTGAAGCTCAGTGTTGTGGTTTTGATGTAATGATCAGGATGTCCTCCCTGTAGGAAACTAGAGGAAGCAGAAGCAGTGGAGCGGAGTGGTGATGATCAAAGGCCAGAGGTGATCCGCGAGACTCCAGGTAGGAGGACTGACCTGGGGAAATGCCACTGTGACTCTGCCTGTGTCTTAATCAGGTCTCTTCTCTCTCAGCCTTCACAGGCTCCCCACACTACAGCAGCGATTTTGAAGATGAGGAGGATGTGAAGCTGCCACTGGAGGAGGTTTGTGCTCAGAGCTATACTTTAAAGTTAAACAGTGCGAGCAACTTCACCACTTCCTCGTCCCAATCTGAAAGTTCATTGTGGACCTTGCAACAATGTATTCTCTGGTCAAAGTCTACTTTTTCAGGTCGAAGCTTGGAATTTCATTCAGGTCTCGGGTTTTCAGAAATTGTAGCCCGTGTGTTCTAGGCAGCAGCTTAGTGAGCTCTGAAAAATTCTGTCTATGATGGGAAGCTGGTCTGAGCTCTCACAGCAGCAACAAAAACCTGCCAAGTTTTGGAGTCAAATATAATTTCAAAGATTCAGAGAACCCTGAGAGGTCTCTGTACACTGAGGACAGGAGTGAAACCAGCATGAGATATGTGTGATCTCCCTGTCCTCAGGCCTTACTATTAAAAACACAATGCTGTAGTGAAATCACTGCCTGGACTCAGGAAACCTCAGAAAATCCTCGTCAGTGGGTACAGTTTGTTGTTACATCCACAAATACAGACTATGACGGAAAGAAAAAATATCATCTAGAAATACTTCCACATGGATCTGAGATCATTCAAGACGGACTGGGGAGAGAAGTCAAGTTAGCCATTTTAACACTTATGGTGGCTGAATTATTATTACTAATTATTATTATTATTATTAATTGAAGGGTATTTTACCACACTGTCATATTCTTCTGTTTTTCAGAAGTCGTCTGCAGTTCTTACCAGAGGTAAGAGACACGTGATATTCTGCTGAGATGTTGAAGTGATGTGGTAATAATCGCTTCACTGGTCACAATTTATAAAGATATGACTTTTAGTTCACAACGCTCACCATCAGTGATCACACTAATCTGAACCTTCTTGTTTTTTTGTCTCCCAACAAGAACAAAATAGATAATCATTCTCCAAAACATATTAATCATATGTTTTCATCACTAATGATAATTCAGAGGGCTAAAGGCTTCCTGTTTGTTTGCTGCTGTAGTTTGGTGAAGAACCTACAGCGAAACATAAAGAGTTAAACTGCTCTAACTTAGTGTTTGTGTCAGTGTCTGTCTATGACTCCCTGGATGAAGACGAGAGGAGGAAGGACACAGTGGGCTCCCTGCACAGAGGTAACACAGAAGACCGTCATAAAATACTTTTGCTTCAAAAAATATCTCACATATGCACGCTCACACACAAACACAAATATCCAACACACAGACACACAAAGTGGCCACTCACTCACCCACTCAGTTTGTTGATGGCTCCCTAAAGCCTCTGGTTGAGGTGCAACTTGCTAAGGGACATTTAGCCATATATTAGTGTGCATGTATGTATTTGAGTCTGTACGCATGCTCTGTGTGGATTAGAGAAAACCCAAAGTAAATTCAAACTTGTGCTCCCAGTACTTGTTTTTTATATATGCTGTGCAATGATTCCACCCTGGAAAAGGAACAGCTCAGACATAATTAAAAGCCCCAAATTACCAAATTACCATGACATTCATGCCCATGATGAGTGTATGTAAGCATCTGACCACACCTGTGTGGTTGTGTGTGTGTGTGTGTGTATATATATACTGCTCAAAAGAGTTACTGGAACACTTTTTAATCAGAGTTTAGCATCAAGTCAGTTAAACTTCTGGGCTATTGACCTGGTCAGTTAAGTATCAGAGGGGGTTTTTAGTTACTTTCAGCTGCTTTGGTGTTAATGAAATTAAATTCATGTATAGGGTTTCACAGGTATAGGCCACTCATATTTTCCCCTCCTCATCTTTTCTGACTGTTTTTCACTAGTTCTGCATTTGGCTAGGGTCAGTGTCACTGATGGTAGCATGAGGCCATACCTGGACCCTACAGAGGCTGCACAGGTAGTCCAACTCCTCCAGGATGGCACATGTGCCATTGGCAGAAGGTTTGCTGTGTCTCCCAGCACAGTCTCAGAGTATGGAGGAGATTCCAGGAGACAGACAGTTACTCTAGGAGAGCTGGACAGGGTCCTGAACCCATCAGCAGGACAGGGATCTGCTCCTTTGTGCAGGAGGAACAGGATGAGCACTGCAGAGCTTCAAAATGACCTCCAGCAGCCACTGGTGTGAATGTCTCTGAGCAAACAATCACAAACAGACTTCATGAGGGCCCGACGTCCTCTAGTGAGGCCTGTGCTCACTGCCCGGCACTGTGGAACTCGACTGGCATTTACCACAGAATACCAGAGCTGGCAGCACTGGTTCCCTGTGCATTTCACAGATGAGAGCAGGTTCACCCTGAGCACATGTGACAGACCTGAAGGGGTCTGGAGAAGCCGTGGAGAATATTATGCTGCCTGCAACATCATTCAGCAAATCCATGGAGGTACGCACAAACTTCGACAGGCTACGCAACGGCACCCTGACTGCCATTAGATATCAGGATGAACTCCTTGGATCTATTGTCAGACCCCACGCTGGTGCAGCGGGTCCTGGCCTCCTCCTTTTGCATGACAATTCCTGGCCTCATGTGGTGAGAGTATGCTGGCAGTTCCTGGAGGATGAATGAATTGATACCATTGAGTGCACACACACACACACGCACGCACACGCTCGCCTGACCTAAACACCCCGGGACATGTTTCTGTCCATGCGATGCTACATAAGGAGCCTCGACATTGTCGGGCATGCGTACAAACTGCTGAATACCATTTTAAATTGCAGCAATGAATATTCCAAAAAATGGCACGGCCTGCCAAATAATTTTTTTCACTTTGATTGTTGAGGTGTCTTTGAATTCAGCCTCTGTAGGTTGATCATTTTCATTCCCATCAAACGATGTGGCATCCATTGCCCCAGACTGCTGAAAGCATGTGCTTCTGAGCTGGGTGAACCTCTGAAGCACACCTTTAACCTGAGTCTGCAGTTGGGGAGGGTCCCCTCACTCTGGAAAACATCATGCCTGGTTCCTGTGCCAAAGAAAGTGTGCCCCAGCTTGCTCAATGACTTCAGGCCGATTGCTCTAACATTGCACGTTATGAAGACCATCTCCTCCTACATCTGCTCAGACCCCAGGTTAAACCTGCTTGCCTATCAGGAGAAGGCGGGTGTGGAGGATGCCATCCTCTACCTTCTCCACCGTTTCCCATCTTGACAAGGAGAGTGGCATTACGAGGATTTTGTTTTTGATTTCTCCAGTGCCTTCAATACTATACAGCCCCCTCTACTGACAGACTAGCTGAACAGGATGCAAGTTAACCCTCACCTGGTGGATTACCTCACTGGCAGACCGCAGTATGTGAGACTGAGGGACTACATCTGAGACTGTGATCAGCAGTACTGGTGCACCACAGCAGACTGTCCTCTCTGCTTTCTTGTTCACACTGTACACATCTGACTTCCAGTACAACTCTGAGACGTGTCATATGCAGAAATTCTCAGATGACACGGCCATCGTCGGATATGTCAGGAGTGGACGGGAGGATGAGTACAGGAGACTGGTGGATTGGTGCCAACTGAACCACCTGCTGCTGAACACGTCCAAGACTAAGGAGATGGTGGTGGACTTCCGTAGGTCTGGACTACCCCCATAGCCAGTCTCCATTGAGGGGATTGATGTGGAGATGGTGAGGACCTACAAGTACCTCAGTCTGCAGCTGGATAACAAGCTGGACTGGTCGGTGTGCACAGACACACTGTACAGGAAGGACGGAGCCAGCTTTGTTTCCTGAGGAGATTGGGGGGTCCTTCAACATCTGCAGATGTTCTACCAATCTATAGCTGCCAGCATCCTCGGTGGTGTGCTGGGGAGGCAGCGTCATGAAGAGAGACGCGCTGAGGCTGGATAAGTTGGTCAGGCAGGCTGGGTCAGAGGTCAGAGTGGAGCTGGACTCTGACTACAGTGGCAGAGAGAAGGACACTGGACAAACTGTTCTCTGTCATGGACAATGACAGTCAACATTACACCCCAGTAAACAGAGGAGTGTGTTCAGTGGAAGGCTGCTCTCACAGAACTGCTCAACAGACAGATTTAAGAAGTCATTTGTTCCAAAAGCATCAGACTCTTTAAT
>JASGAU010409484.1:2567-16909 GCA_030220045.1 Australoheros facetus | reverse complement strand
ACACACACACACACACACACACACACACACACACACACACACACACACACACACACACACACACACACACACACACACACACACACACACACAAAATGCAACATTCTTAAGCTTCTGAACAATGGGGGTGTAAAAATCTCCAAGTTTGGTCTAAACTCAGAGGAGAAAAATAATAACAATAATACCAGCTACCGTAGGGTGAGAGCTGGAGTACCCTAAACAGGTCGCCAGCCTTTCACAGGGCTTTAAAAAATTTTGTTTTTTTGTTTTGAGCCATGACAGAATCTTCATAAGAAATGGGATTTTCACTCCAGGAATAAAACAGACTTCAACTGAGCAGAGAAGGAAAAGCTTTGCAATATCACTGATAAAGTTTACAAAAATATAACTGATTGCTTTAATCACATTTTAAATAATGGCATTTTTTAAAATTTCATAAAAGTTTGTACAGAGTTTTTATCTGGTGGCTGGTCAAACACACAGGGGAGGCATTTTGCTGAACTTCTGGCTTCAATATTTCCATCATTAGAATTTATTTTGTAACATTTTATGACTGTATTAATGGGTTAACTGAAAAATGCAAATGATGCCAGTGTTTAAAATCTAAAGGACCTCAATTCCAGCAGCTCGTCAGGGGCTTGGTCTTTACAAAATACATTCTTAATAAACTGCAGCTCTATAATAGTCAGTTAGTTAATGTAAAAATGTAATAATAGAGTTTTTATTTTACAGCAAAATACCGTTTTCTCATTACAAATGGTAAATGGACAGGTTCTTATATAATGCTTGTGTTTCATACCTGCAGATTTGCAGATGACCTGCTCTCCCTCCTGAACCACAGCCACCTCCACAAAAAAAAACAAGACATGAAAAACAAAAGTGCATCTGAATTTTTTTAATTGCATAGATAAAATCAAATCAAAACAATAATTTTACAAAAATTAAATATGCAGCCTTTTGAAAAAGCATCTTAAATAGAGTACATATAGCAATAAATTGGAGATAAAAGGACATAAAGACTTGAAAGGAGACACACACACACACACACAAAAAGAATCAGAGTAACTGGAATTAAATTCCTGCAGTCAGCTCAGAATCCAGGTAAATNCCCCCCCTCCAGTGTGTTCAGATATTTAAGATCATGTTTTTTTTCCCTCCAATAAATGCTCTCTGAAAACTTCAGACATTTGAATTACATAAATGCAAGTTTACTCCTCAATATTGTTCAGTGAAGCTGCTGAATTTTCAATGTGAATCTGATTAGGATTCATTTTTTTTATGATGCGATTGTGTTCCTTTTTTTATACACAGTTTCATAAAATTGGGATCTCCACTAAAACTAAACCTTCACTGGATATGTGAGACAGAACATCATTTTGCAGGCTGGATTCACCCCAGGATACATCACAGTTTCAGTATTTTCCCCTGGAACCAACCATTACAGCAAAGATGAAAGCAGCAAATGTGAATCAGTTAACTAAGAAAATAAATGGTGGCAATGCAGAAAATAAACACTTTTAGACTCAGGGCTAAATAGTAGAAGAGTAATTTACCATCACTCTTTACAAGTCATATTAGCTACCCACTTCTGAGGCTGCACTCTTCCACTGTTCATCCCCTCATTCACTGAAATGTGTTGAGCAGTTGCCTGATAATAACAATAATTCTGTTATGCTCCTGTTTGACAGGGAGGTGATGAGATGGAGGATAGTTGATATTCTGATCCAGCTGTCCAAGTTTCTGATTAATTTGTGACCGTTTAATCCCCACAGATATGACGTACAACTCCTGCTTTTAGCGCTTTTACTCAATTGGTAATCCAGGCTTAAACATTTTGCACAAGAAGTGGGCAGTATTACTGTTTGACGGAAAGATGCAGACACATTAAGAAGTCTTTGAATGCATCACCCTGTGTGACCTCTGCAGAAGTCTGAAAGACTACACTGAACATGTGATCTTGTTACTCAGTCAGACTTTCCTTTTCCTGTACGTGAGGAGATGTAAATGAAATTTAGGGGCACCAAAAAAAAAAAAAAAAAGTGGTCAGCAAAATGCATAATTATTTTTTCCCCGTATATCATTAAAAATGATCCAGCTGCACATTATATTTGTGATATGTTCATGTACACTCTCAGGCGTTGGGCTAAGTGCACAACGTGTGTGATGAGGTTTCATTTCAAGCCTTGGGGTTTTCAGGGTCTTGGGACCACTCACTTACCCTCCCTCTGGAAAGCTGAAATCGCACCCCTGGGCCGGGGAATGACCCTTATCCACACCTCCCACACACACACACACACACACACATGGTTAAGCACTCTCTCACATACACACTCTGTGAAAATGGGTTGGACTTGGCGATGGAATCCCATGGTTTTAGAGAGGGATCCCATTAAAAGTGCATGAGTGTGTCTGTCTAGGAATCAAGACACCCGCTCTGCTGCTGCTCAGCCGATAGCTCTGTACCTGTATGTGTGTGTGTGTGTTATTTATTCATGTACACAGTTATTAGAGCATCTCGAGGCAGGCATCACTCAGTTGTGCTGGTTGTAACGAGAATGTAACAACAGCTGTTTTATCTCTGGGTTTGGGGTCTTCATGAGATCATTACCTTCAACTCTGACCTCTGCAAGCATGCAGTCTGCACAACCTTAAGTCACATCCAAGGACAGGACACAATATACTCACTCTTGGAGGTGAGGAGCTTAGCACCCGAGTTTCATGTTGAATTTTTATAGCACTGACTGATTTTCAGAGAACCGGAGACACGGGAGGACAATTTGAAAAAGATGTGGGAATTAAAGGAAAAAAAAAAAAAAAGATTTTAATGGTCCAACATTTTGTCAAGTTACGTCAAGCCTCTGTTTTGTTTCTATGTTGCTACTGTCCTTCACTTACCTATCTAAGCTAGATACACATTATCCATTTACTTTGCACTGAAAGTGAAAAATAAAAGACATAAAAGTAATTACACTCTGAAATGACATGATGGGCATCCAGTGAAGTGAAGCTGAGAAGTAATATGTGCAAGAAAATTGCAAACAAAAATACACAAACAAAATATTAATTATATAAATTATACAAACAAACGAATCTGGAAAAAAAAATTCAGCACGCAAGTCAGGAGCAAACAAGCAAGCAGATAAAGATAAAGAAGAAAACGATAAAGAAAACTTTCCCTCTTTAAAGCGGCATGCAGATATCATAAACTTGTCGTTTATTATCTGCATCCACATTAGCAATACAATGCACATAAGTTTCTTTTCTATTCCCTATTCCGATTGCCTTTCAATCCCACCTTTGCAGCAGTTTTGCGGCTCATGCGAATCAAATAACAGACACGTAAATACGCACAAACCAAACGTTTGTCTCCTTCAAATACTTACTCTGTCCTCTCTCCGTGCCTTCAGCGCTGCGATGATGTTCGGAAGAGCGCCGACAGCACAGACAACATTGCGGCGGGCTGCTGCTGCGCTTCCAACCAGCAGGCGGCGCTGCTCGCACATTAACCCGGAGCAGCTCCGAGGCCACAGAAGAGGCCAAAGACGAGCAGCCGGTCCAGATAATAGACCCGACAGGAGAGGTCACAGTGGATGCGAAAACAGACCAAACACCAAGCTCAGTTTCACACCTGCTGGTTATTATAAAGGAAATGAACTTTCGAACTTCTACTAAAATGTTTTTCACTTTTTATTAAGGAAAGAAGGGGATTCTTTCCTTTCCTTTCCTTTCTTGTTCTCCTTCTTCATTACCCTTTTTTTTCCTCCTTTCATCTGTCCTTTTGTCACATCTGTGTTTTCCGTCTCCGTTCTCTGCTCATCTCATCTTCTTTTTCTAACCTTGTGTCACATGTCCTTGTTCCTTCTTCTCCTTCATTCTTCACCTCCCCGCCTTTTATCCTGTTTCTTTTCCTCCTTTCCTTAAGTTCCTTCTCTGGATCCCCCTATTGGCCCTTCTTTTCCCTTTCATTTACTCTCATCTGCTTCTTGTCCTTTTCGCTCATAATTCTTCCCACCTTTAGTCACCTCTTTCTTCTTCACCTATACTTGTTTATCTCCTCAGTTCATTGTCCTCCCTCCCTTTTTATTATAAATACCTGCTTTCCTTTTCTCTTTTTGTTAAATCTTTGTTTTTCCTCCTCTCCTCTCCTCTCCTCTCCTCTCCTCTCCTCTCCTCTCCTCTCCTCTCCTCTCCTCTCCTCTCCTCTCCTCTCCTCTCCTCTCCTCTCCTCTCCTCTTCTTCGTCCTGGCTGAGCTCCAAGGACGGATGGAGGGGGGAGCATGTGGAGCACACTCAGTGGCGCTGACAGCTGTCACTTTGGCTGGTGCAATTGCAGATGGACTAACCTGAAATGAACAGGGACAGGCCTGTAGCTGAATGCGTCACTGACCGCCTCCTTCCTCCTCTTCCTCCTCCTCCTCCTCCTCCACAGGGAGAAGGTAGCAGCAGAGTATGTGGTGAGGGCTGAGGTGCTGTGGCGGGTTGGGAGAGATAAGGCAGAGGATATAAGAGGGGCCAGCAGGGTCAAGGTGTGGTTAGCACTGACAGCGGGGCTGTGAAAGTGATCCCACACAGAGCCTGAAACAAGCCTGCGAGAAGGAGGAAAAGAACGAGGGAGAATGAGGAGCAGTGGTGGAAGAGGAAGGTTTTTATGGAAGGTGGAAAATATTAGACTGTAGTTCTTAATCTGAACCTTTTAATCAGGTCAGAAATAATAATAATAAAAATAATGATAAAAATAATAATGTATTTTGGACCTTGGAAAGTTATCAAATCAGTTTTACTACATCATCATTTCCAGGAACAAAGTTTTAATCACAACATTTCACTTTCTGATCATAAATGAGTCTGAAACTGATCTTTGATGTTATTTTCCCCATAAGCTGACTGCATATGGAGTATCATAAATTAGGAATGAACGCTGGTTAGCAAGTATAGTGTATGTAATTAGAATACTATCCACTCTCATATATCATTAATGTGTCATGTAGGTGGAGCATAAATATCATCTAATGAGACAAAATGAGGTATTCCTATAATTGGCTTGTAACTAATCTATAGCATTAAAGTGCTTATTACCTGCTAATTAAGCCATTTGAAACAACTTATAAACTCTCAGTAAAGGACATCTTATTAAAAAGGGGTCCTGAGAGTCATTTTGAAGCAGAAATCTTTTCTAATTAAAAATTTTAAAGTTGCAGAGTAAAGCTTTCCACCAGCTGTTCTGCAGATCAAAGAGAGCACACCAAATGCTGTAGATGGACATAACCTCCATGACAGCACCTACTGGTTAGTAGAGCCCTCTTGAGAAGCCTCGAGTTGCTGTCTTGGTGTTTGACTGAGAAATCAAAGGACTGTCTAGCAGCTGATTGCCTATTGGCTTCTCAGTCACAATAAAGCACATCCTACTACCACAGTGTGCAAACAATTGTTTACAAAGTGAACTTCATGTTGTAATCAGGGCATGAAACTAACAAATGAGACCAGAAACTCATCCGAAAAGTGTATACAGAAGTCACAGAGTAAGGGAACCAAAGGCCCCCTACTGGCCAGTAGACATAAGTCAGGTTTAAGGCTTTTCTGCATTCAGCTTCAGACCTGGAAGCTGCATCCATCTTTTATATACAGTTTATGGTGTACAGACACAGGATGAGCTTAAATTAGCCAAGCAATTTAATCCAGCGATGCACTCCTCAAAGCAAGGAAGAGGAAGATAAGGAGGAGGACAATCACTGTAAAGACTACAGTGGTTCTATTATTCCTAAATCTGGCTTTGCAAATGTTTTGAGAGGAAGGAAATGCAGGAAACATTAGATATCAAGGAAAAACACACCAATTTAGTTATCTTTAATTATCCTGTGACCCTTGAGACACCACGAGAGAGCTATTTTGAGGAAAGAGAAACAGTGGCGGTATGAAGGAGTGACAGCTTTGAAAGGACCCCTGATCATGAGAACAGCCAGTGTCAGACTTTGTCTTTTCCTCCTGCATCTCTGTGAATGTCTGATGCATGCTCACTTTAACTTTGTGTGTGTGTGTGTGTCCCACTCGGTGCATATCTTCAGTGCGTGCTGATTCAGCTCGTTATCTGATGGAGCCGTAGACAGAATGAGTTTAAATCTCAGCATTGCCGCAAGCTCTCAAAGTGCCTCATCTACTTTTTGCTCTCTCTCTCTCTCTGCACACATCAGGCTTCACAGGTGCACACTTACTATGAACGAAGACTCACTACATATCACAAAAGTAAGAAACAAAAATGTTTTATTAAAAGCTTCATGTAGCTTTAAAGCTGCGGCTCAGACTTAGTTTAGAGCAAGAGAAGCAGGTGAGACTGAGCACTGACGTGTTGTTTCAACACTGTAGGAGTCAATATGCAGACGCCATCTTCAGATTTCAGGCTTCCAGGAATATAACTGCTTATTTGCTTCCATTTACACATGAGAATTGTTGAGCATTATTGAAGGCCATTGCTGATGTCAGGTGAGTTGGAGGTTTAGTTCATGTGGATCTGGGGTCACCCTGAAGCTGGACGGGCTTTGTGTTGAATGAATGACACCTTCAGATGGTGGGGTATTTGAGCGCCTCTTAAGGCAGGCTTTGTCAGTCCTTTCAAGTGGAAACGCTCCTATAATTTGTTTTAGGGACATTCAGGGACTCATTTGAGACAACAGGAAGATCGTTTAGTCCAAGTATGTCAAACTCAGACTGATTCCCAAGTGGGTAAAAGAAGAAAAACGATTGTGTGACAATCTGTACAAAAATGCCTTTTTTTAAAAAATGTAAAGATGTGCAGTGAAATTTCAGCAATATGATTTTTAGCCAGTCTACTGTCATTATTATACTCTTTAAAATCGAAATAAAAGCTCGACCTTCTTACTTCAGTGTGGTGTGACAGGCTGTGTCTTTCACACCTCTGCCTCAGATGAAGTGAACAGTTTGGACAGCTCCTCTCATAACACAAAGTCTGGAATATCATTGCATGCACCTGCACGAAAAGAATTCAATCAATTAACTAAAATGGTTCAAACCTTTATTAGTATGATGTAGCATAATGTACACCTGGGAGCAATTTATCCATTTATGAATTTATCCAGTTTATGAATGCAAAGAATTCATATGGGTTAGAATGCATAAAAAACTCATATGTGATGTTTTGTGACTGTATTTTTTCCACATAATCACAAAAATTTGGTTATGTTATGGAAATTATGATGAGATAGAAATAGTTTATCAGAAGATGCGATCAATAACAGGTCAAACCTATAAAACTAATATTTTATGGATTAACATTTTTGTATATATATTTTTTAGTCATTACTTTTCCTTGACAGTAAAAATGAATAACCCTCTGGTCAGAATCAAATATATCTATAAAAATAAGCATGGAGCGGCAAATATATGGAGCTCGGTATTTAACACGTCCACAGTGGAGGTTTAGGGTAATCACTCTCATTTAGGGATTATCCTGAACTAAAAACTGACAAATTTTTCATCCATCCCCTCTGGGTAATTTGAGCTCGTGGTCTGGTAAATCTGCACTGGTGTAATAATCAGGATAATCTGTCTGTAATAGCTGGATTACAGCAGGTTAGGGAGACTGCACTCTTTGGGAGAGCACCCCTTTGAATCTAAACATGAATTCATTAATTAACTAATGCCCATTCATGGCCTGCTTAGAGAGGGACTCAGCAGAGCTCTGAGAAGTGGAATTTCAGGCCTCCGTCATCATTATCCACGGATGTTAATTTCTGATGGTAAAGCTGGTGTTATTCTATACTTTTAATTTTCTTAAACTAAAATCTAAGCATGTTGGCCTGTCTCTCAGTACTTCCTGACCTTCCTTCTCTCTGTGGCTCTCAGTCTTAACATCTCTGGTAGCTACTAAGGATACACAAGTTAACAACGCTTTAAATGAAATAATAAAAAAACTGAGATGGCTCCATAATTTCCAACAGCCACTGAAGTTTTTAGCAAGGAGTTGAGGATTAATCCACATTTGGTACTCTGGAGTATTTGGTCCAGCAGCTGCAGGCCACTGATTTGAAACATTTCATTCCATTCATGTGTACCAGGACTCAAGAGCAAATAATTTCTGAGAATAAAAAATATGTAAATTGTTTTGTCAAAAATTGGATTTATCCAGTTTTCTTTAAGTCTTCTTCCAGGTCCTTCAGCTGGCTCTGGAAACATATTCCCACATCTCAGCTGATATTAGGGAGTCAGCCTGTGGAAACAACTCTTGCTTTTTTTTGTTTCCAAATCATGATCAGTGTTCATAACAGTAGGTGAAGGTTGTGATGTGGCTCAGTGCAGCTGATCTCACACTTTTCAGAGTAAATGAAAATGAATAAATGAGTGATTCATTCAGTCCAACAGCTTTGTGAAAGATTAGACCAGTCATGTAATTCCTTTGTTTAGGCACACTTATGCCCGTGTGTGTGTGTGTGTATGTGTGTGCGTGCGCGCGCGCGCGCATTTGTGTGTGTGTGTGTGCGTGTGTGTGTTGGGGGGCAACACAAAACAAGCTGGCAGGGCCAGGAATCTTGCTTCCACACGCTCTATATATCAGCTGAGAAGGGTGATAATGAACATGCTCTATGAGCCCTAAAACTCTGAAAGTTTCCTTTGTGGCAAATACTTGGAAAAATTTTTTTTAGCTGATGAGCAGTTTTTATTATAATGCCAAGTATCCAATTCTCCAGTATCCAGTTATTATATCCACATTTGATTACATCATTTTATTGCATTCTCTTCTCCTGCAATGATTTAATTGCATCAAAATTATCAACCAGCTCCCAACGTTTGCCACTGCAGTGGAAGAACACAGCCATTACTTCATTATTTGATTTTACAGGCATTCAAGATTTGGTTTGTGTGACATGTATGTTTATATGCACGTGTGTGTGTGTGTGTGTGTGTTTGCATGTGCACGGCAGAGCCAGCTGTTACTCAGGTGGTAGAGTGGAGGATTGATCCCCGATTCCTCTAGTTTGCATCCCGAAGTGTCCTGGGGCAAGATACTGAACCCCAAGTTGCTCCTGATGCATCCTTCAGAGTGAGAGAGTGTGTGGGAATGTCAGAAAGCGCTTAGGCAGAGAGAAAGAAAGAGGAAAGAAAGAAACCCGTTGCATCAGGAAGAGTATCTGGTGCACAAAATCTGCCAAATCAAACCTGCTGTGGTGCATCCTGGTGAATAAAGATGCAGCTGAATGAAGCTTCTTCTTAGTACAGAGACGGTGCCCTTATTGCCCCATTTTATATTCCTGTTTATGGAATTGGTATTTTCTATTAATTTCCTGGTTTAAATTATTTGCTGAGTCTAACCCTGTAGGAGGAGGCTGACCCACACAGGCACAGGGATAACACACGGCACACAGGAAGGCCGCAGCCAGGGTTCAAACCAGAACTGTGGGGCAACAGTAATAACCACTCCACTACTGTGCAACCCAAGCCAGTAAACCATGATGATCCAGCTTTGCTGTGTATGAATTTCTGCCATGAAAGCATTTAAAGTGCTACTCTCTTCACTCGTCAGTAGTTTTAATATTGTGACATGCTGTATTTAAATATATTTAAAACAGAAATACATGCATACGTAGTAATACATGTTATAAGTACCAGCATTGGGCTTTGAGACATGCATGAACATGAAGGTTTTCTTTATACCACGATGAGTCACGGTGGCCGAGCCTGTGATAAACACAGGGAACCTGTGACCCTCTCCTCCTCCTCCCCTCATGCAGCCATGAACTGTTCCCTCTGTGGGCGTCACAGGTCCAGTGTGAAATGCACACAAAAACATTTAAATATTTCAGACATTACTTTTGCTTGGCAACCAGCCAGCCAGCCAGCCAGCCAACACATGCTCTGAGAGGAGCAGAGAGAGAGACAGCATTGACAGTTTCATAAATAGTCAATGAGGAACGAGCAGCCCGTCCTCGCCACAACCTGTCAAAGGCCCACAATGATTTATTGATTTCTACATTTGTCACATATAAAGGGAAACTTAATGTCTCTGTGTTTTGTCTCTTTTTAACCTCTCTTCTTCTTTTTCTCTCCTTTTTTCTGCTGTGAGAAGAAAACAAAGAGGACAAATTGCCATTTGAAAGTGAGTTTCCTGTCTGTTGCGAGGGATCTGCGACTCCAGCTTCATTTCTCTGCTTAGCAGCAAATATACAGATGGGGCTTTACTCTTGTCTTTTTGTCTTTCCTTTCTTCCTCTTTTTATTCCTACAGCATCACACAGTTGCTACAGATTTGTCATCCAAATGGTTGAAGGGGAATTCAACCACTTCTCAAGGATGCTCTACTGGACTGACAACTGGTGACTGTGGAGGCCACTGGAGTACAGCATTTTTCCAATCTTCCATTGCCCAATGTTGTTGAGTCTGCATGAAATGTAACCTCAGTTTCCTGTTCTTAGCTGACAGGAGAGGCCCTCTGTGTGGTCTTCTGTTCCTGTATCCCATCTGCTTCAAGGTCAGATGTGTTGTGCTTTCAGAGATGGTCTTCTGCACACCTTGTTTGTAACAGGTTACTTGAGTTACTGTCACCTTCCTATCAGCTGATCATTCTCCTCTGACCTCTGACATCAACAAGGTATTTTCACCCAGAGAACGGCCGCTCACTGGAAATTTTCTCTATTTCGGACCGCTCTCTGTAAACCTTAGAGATGACTGTATTGGAAAATCCCAGTAGATCAGCAGCTTCTGAAACCCTCAGACCAACAAGCACACCACTTTCACTCACCTTTCTTCCTGATGCTCAGGTTGAACTTCAGCAGGCTGTCTTGCTTTGAATTGCTGAGCCGTCATTGGCTGATTAGACATTTACGTGACAGTTTTTCTCGGTCGCTTTGGTGCGGCTCTCACAGCGGAAAAATCATTCTCACTTCTCTTAATTGCTTCTGTGCTTGCTTCACCACTGAAGATATTTGTAACTGTGTTGATGCACTTCTCACTTGAATCTCACAACTTATCAAAACAGTTTGTACTTTTGTTGCTCACAACTTTAGATCGCTCCCTCTCCTTTAACTGCTCAGCATTGCATTAGTGTTGTCAATCACATTACTTCAAACAGTTTTTCAAATATGTATGACAGCTGGGATCAGCTCCAGCCTACCAAATGCTTGTTTTTTTTGTTTTTTTTTACTTTTAGCAAAACCGTACTGACTTTGGAAAGAGTACTGCAGTACTCTTCTATGTTAAGACACAAAAATGAAATATGAACGATTTATTTAAAAGCTAACAAAACCGCTGAAATTGAGGAAAGCAAAATGGTACATTGGAAACTATATCAGAAAACAAAGAAACTACAGAACCTGTCAAATGTTTGGATATAGTTGAGTGTGCCCAAACTTTTGACTGGTACTGTATATTATATATAACTTATACAATCTGAGAACATGGCACCAACTACTGTATAGTCCACTAGTCATGCTACGTACCTTCAGGAGCCACTTTATTAGGACTCATTAATGCAAATATCTTATTAGCCAATCACGTCACCAACTCAAAACCTGGTTGAGACCACCTGCTGAAGTTCAAACCAAGCATCAGAATGGGGGAAAAGGGGGTAGAACATGGTGTGGCTGTTGGTGCTAGATAGGCTGGTCTGCGTACTTCAGAAACTGCAGATCTACTGGGGATTTTCCCACATAACCACCTCTGTGGTTTACATAGAATGGTCCGAACAACAGAAAATATCCAGTTCTCTTGGTGAAAATGCCTTGTTGATGTCAGAGGAGAATGGCTGGGCTAATTCAAGCTAAGAAGTTAGGAAAGCAACAGTAACTCAATCAAGTAACGCACTAAAAACCAGGTGTGCAGAACAGCATATATGAATGCACACCAAGAGGAAATTTGGATGAGCAGTTGACAAATCTGCAGCAACTGTGGGATGTTATCATGTCAAAATGGAGGAAAATCTGTGAGGAATGTTTCCAGCACCTTGTTGAATCATGCCACAAAGAATTAAGGCACTTCTAAAGGTAAAAGGGGGCCCACCCTTGTACTAGCAAGGTGTGCCTAATAAAGGGGTCAATGAGTGCACATGTATAGTGTATGCTTGTGTGTAATTAGCAGTGCCATGACGTGCATTTGTGACAAAGAGTATGTATTTCTATTTGATTCAACTAGACCTCTTCTTTTTTGCTCTGTTATACACATTTGAAAAATGGTTGAAGGAATTTGATTGAAAACACTGATGCAGTGCTGGACTGTTTTCAGGAAAATGAGCGAACTAGAGTTGTGAGTGACAGAAGTGCAAACTATTTTGATGAGTTGTGAGATTCAAGTGAGAAGTGCATCAACATTAAAATATCTGTAGTCATGAAATATGCATAGAAACAATAGCAGCGTGCACTAAAACAATGAGAAAGGCTAATGTGGGTGGGGAAAAGCATTACTGATCTGAGAACTGCATTAAGAATGGTGAGAATGACTTTTCTGCTGTGAGAACTGCACCAAAGCCACTGAAAAAAATTGTAATTGAAAGCAAATAGTTGCATAAAACAAAGTGAAACACGTGTCCTCAGTCTTGTATGAGAGGTGCATGTGATGGCACTGCTAATTATACACAAGCGTACATATATTTAGTGTGACTTTACTGTACTATATACTGTAGTAGTTGGTACTATGATCTAAGTATATATATGCTGTGATTTGTGGTTGAAGATAGTAGCAGCAACAAAAAGACAGGAGACAGAGTTGAAGATACTGAGATTTTCACTGGGAGGGACAGGATTAGAAGTGAATGAATCAGAGAGACAGCTCACATTGAGCGGTTCAGAAACAAAGTTAGAGAGGCAAGGCTGAGATGGTTTGGATATGTGCAGAGGAGGGATAGTGGATATACTGAACAAGCAATGCTGAAGATGGAGCCCCCAGGCGGAGGAAAAAAAAAAGGAAGACCACAGAGAAGATTCATGGATGCAGTGAAGGAGGAAATGCAGAGGATTGCTGTGACAGGGTGAGATGAAGGCAGATGAGCGGCTGTGGTGACCCCTAAAGGGAGCAGCTGGAACAAGAAGAAGATAGTTTCATTTGTATCATCTTGGTTTTGTCAGTTTCAGCAATGATAAAATGTATCAAATAAATCCTTCACATTTCATCAAAGCATCAAACAATTGAGAAAAACTGTAAATGATGTTGAACTGGCACTGAGACCAAAGTGTATAAAGACAATATCCCCCACATCATAACACCATGACACCAGCAGCAGTTGCAGCCTGGACAGATGATACAAGGCTGGGTGTATCCATGTTTTCATGTAGTTTGTGCCAAATCCTGACCCTACAATCAGAATGTTGCAGCAGACAATGAGACTCATCAGGTCAGGCAAAGTTTTTCCGGTCCTCTAGGTGAAGCCATGTGGATCATCACTTCAGTTTCCTGTTCTTAGCTGTCAGGATTGGTACCTGGTGTGGTCGTCTCTTGCTGTAGGCCATCTGCTTCAAGGTTTGATGTGTTGTGTTGTTTGTATTATTTAAATTACTGTTGCCTTCCATTCAGCTAGAATTAGTAATTCATCAACAGGACAGTTTTGCCCAGAGAACTGACGCTCACTAGACATTTTCTTTTTTTCAAACCATTCTTTGTAAACTGTAGAGATGGCAGGGCAGGAAAATTCCAGTAGATCAAACAACTTTTTAACTACTCGGACCAGCCCAACTGGCACCAACAACAATGCCACCTTCAAAGTCTCTTCAACGTTCTTCTCCATTTTGCTACAATCATGCCTACATGCCTAAATGCACCAATTTTCAGCCATGTGATGGGCTCATTAAACATTTGCATTAATGAGCAGTTGAACCAGTGCACGTAATAAAGTGACTGGTGATTGCATAATTAGCATATATCACTACAGTGATGTACTAAGGAGGAAAACACTGTTTTGCCATAATTTCTGCACATTGGTAGCATTGATATGGCCGGAAATACAATTTTTCTAAAGCATTATTAATTCCGTCTTCACTGTTACCAAATCTCTAGTCACATGTTTCTCAGGTTTTCCCAGCCTCACAGTCACTGAGTCCTCTCAAGTAAACCTCACTCACTCCTATTTTTTTTTTTACTTGCCCTCACTTCCCACCTGTCCATCTTCTCTGTCCATCCATCCCTCTCCGTCCCCTGTCCCCTGCTTTTAGAGGCTCTCTGAGCGCTGGCAGCCTGTCGATGAGAAGCATTGGTTGGCGGCCGGCGCAGTCGATGACCCTGACAGTGTGCAGTTATCGTTCTAATTAAGATGCCACACTTGAGTTAAACCGCAGCATTAGGATTTGATGGGGAATTGATCAGGGTGTCAGAGGCGGCGTGAGAGAGATAGAGATGGGGGAGGGGGGAGGG
>JASGAU010409483.1:17539-35625 GCA_030220045.1 Australoheros facetus | reverse complement strand
TCTAAAGAGGTTCCCTTAAGACATGTAAAATCGAAAGTGTTGTTTGAGTTAGACATAAGGCACATAAAAAAATCTCTTTGCACCTGATATTGGCTGTGCTCATATCTAATACGCAGCACAAAGAACCCTGGATAAATTGATATTAATTGGCAGAGCTACACTCAAAAAGTACAGCTGTTGCAAATAAGTGCAAATAATTTTTTAGTTTGACATACATTAAACATGAATATAATTGTTTTGTGCATGCAAGTCCATCTATATGTGAAGAAATGCAAATTAATGCTGCAGAAAATGCTCTCCAAGTTAAGGTGTACACCAACTGGGAAGACAAAGTAAAAGAATAGTGACCGTGCTAAGACCATCATTTGCAGTGAGCAGATGTCAAATGGAAGATATTACTTATTGGGGAGAAGGTGATGCAAGAGCTTGAAAATCAGCGCCAGTATGACACCAGTCTGCAGTTGAGACATTAGTAAGGCAGGTTTCTCCTTCATTATATGCTTTGATATTGGAGCGTACTACCATCAACATCCTGAAAATGAAGATGGTAAAATGGGGTGGCAGTAGCTCAGGAGGTAGAGGAGGTCACCTACTAATTTGAAGATTGGCGGTTTGAACCCTGGTTGCTCCAGTCTGCATGCCAAAGTATCCTTGGACAAGATACTGAACCCCAAGTTGCTCTCTGATGCAACTCTCGGAGTATGAATGTGTGTGAATGTTAGATAGAAAGCACTTAAGCTTGAATGTGTGTGAATAGGTCATGCTGTAAAAAGCGCTTTGAGTGCTAAAAGTAGAGCAGAAAAGCGCAATTTAAGAACCAGTCCAAAATGATGTTCACTTGTTCACCTCCTAATGCAAGACTTCGTCCTTCAGGGCTAGAAAGGTTTTCTTTAATATCATTTATCATTTTCAGTGTGATAAAGTTCAAACAACAAAATTAATTTGTCAGGTTTAAGAAAAAAAGATCATAGTTTGGGTTCACATACACCTTTTCAACAACATAAACCACATTTTTGAAAGCTTAAGCTGGCAGAAAGCTTTCAAGTCAAAATTCTCCAATTAACATTCATTGTTTAAGTGTGCTAGCATTCAGTAGTTCTAAAATAAACAGCACAACAAAGCTCTTTGGAAGGCAGGTAACTGGCTGACCTATCTGTATATTTTCACACATCAAACACACTGCTAGCTTTGACCTTATTGGCCAGGAGTTCCTTATAGAGAGCTGACTGGTTGAGACCAACTGTGGCTTGCCTACAGTCACATAGTTTGAAGGCTGGTGAGATGAAATATTTTCCCGAAAGTCTTGGGCATTATCAAGATGTTTTTGGCAAATGTGATACGAGCCTTTGTGTTCTTTTTGGTTTTCTCCTTGGAACTCTCCCATGGATGCCATTTTTACCCAGTCTCTTTTTGTTGAATCATGAACTCTGACCTTAACTGAGGCAAGTGAGGCCTGCAATTCTTTAGATGTTGTTCTGGGTTCCTTTGTGACCTTCTGGATGAGTTGTCGGTGCACTCTTGGAGCAATTTTGGGAGGCCGGCTACTCCTGGGAAGGTTCACCACTCTTCCAAGTTCTCTCCATTTGTGGATAATGTCTCACTGTGGATCACTGGAGTCCCAAAGCCTTAAAAATGGCATAACCCTTCCATCATAACCTTTTCCAGACTGACAGATGTCAATGCCTTTGTTTTCTCAGATTGTGGCATGATGCGTTTGAGATCTTTTAGCTTCACTTTGTTAGACAGGTTCTATTTAAGTGATTTC
The DNA here is from genome assembly GCA_030220045.1 of Australoheros facetus. NCBI lineage: Eukaryota > Metazoa > Chordata > Actinopteri > Cichliformes > Cichlidae > Australoheros > Australoheros facetus. The sequence continues at coordinate 33,860 of JASGAU010409483.1, read as the reverse complement.
TTGATAGCCAAAATGTTCACATTGTGGCTTAAAAGAGGTAGTCCCCAAGCCAGTGGTTGAGATCACAGTTTTAAGATCCAGTTTTTATTTAGTCTATGGTGTGTACATAATTTTATGCCGAATATTTGAGTAGATGTTTAATCCATCATTGTGGTCCAAAGCTCAATCAACCCCCGAGTCCAACAACGCCATCCACACCTCATAGCTACTATGCCAGCTTGCCTTTAAACGCACAAACCCAGAACAAAAGAAATAAAACAAACAAGCACATATGTAGGCATAAAATAAAAGCACAAAGAATAAATGGACCAAATCACATTTGGTCCTTTTCTTACATAGATTCATACCCTCTTTCCACCAAATTATAAAAGTGAACAGAGGTCACAGTCGGAGGTCGGGTGGGTGAGGGGGGGTTGGGATCAGTGACCAAAATCCTGCTCCATCATCCCGTCTGTTTCCGGACCCATGCATCCATGTGTGTTTGAAGCAGGCAGGAAGGCGTGCCGCGGTGGTAACCAGATAGCAGGGTGTGCACGACCATAAAAATCCAGCCAGGTCAAATTGTGGAGTCATTACTCTGATTGAGAAGAGCGATTAGTGCTGTCTGGTCAGCAAGAGACCAGAAAGAAAGTTTTACTTGAAAAACATCTGTCGGGAACATTTTGACAGGTTCAGACACATGATTCCAGACTCGCACACAGAGTCATTTGAACAGTCCAATAAATTTGAAGCAGACTGTATTTGTAGGAATGAGTCCTCAACAAATACCGAAGATATGTGATTTTACAGTTGCTTTTCTACTGGTGGTGCTACAGTGATTTCTGCTCATGTTTTAGGTAGGTGTCATATCATGCTTTCAAGTTTGACCATTTCAGAGAGTTGATATGCTCTTAAAAGTGCAGAGACACAGATTTCTTGGGCTTTATTAATTTTAGGAAAGATTTGTTGCTGGGATTGTGTACCAAAGGTCTGACTAAACTGGAACACTGTCTCTGATACAAATATACAAAAGATAGGAGCTGGTTTCTTTCTCTTTACCCTCTCTATTCTGCTTTTTTTTAACCAAAGGCTTTGATTAGAGGCCTTGGACTTCTCCCCCCCCCCAATCACTACTCCTCCCTCCTGCCACCGTCTCCTTTTCTTCCGCCGGTCACGGATCAATGCCACCTCACCAATTCCCAGCCCCCACGGAGAATCAACACACTGATACACAGATACGCACATGGAGCACCTAAACAAAAGTACAGTTGCATTGGCAGAAGCAAACCAAGATAAAATGCAGACATCAGCACAAAGACATGAAACCTACATGACCTCGGGGATTATAGGTACGAATAAAAGAAAATGTTATTCAGTTTGAAAACACAAAGCAAAACCATAACATGACTAATAATAAATTTCAACACAATGATTCACAGTACATGTTATTCTTGAAGTGTGTGTTTAGTTCCTTGTATGGTGTTTTCACCCTCAGATTGAGGATCTTTAGGTTTCACATTAGAGCAGAGGTTTCGTTTCTTGTGTGTGTGTGTGTGTGTGTGTGTGCGCGCGCGCGCATGCTTTTCAGCATGTGTGCATGTTTGTGTGAGTGTGTTTGCGTATGTTTGGGTGTGTCTGGCTTAAGCCCAAGCCTGCCGAATCCCTCTGGACAGCGGAAGTGGTTTCCTGATTACTTGTCTTCTCGGTAGAAAAGTAGCTGCATTGTTTTAGTTAATTCTTCCATCAACCATAACACACACACACACACACACACACACACACACGGTTACTCTTTAACTTCCACAGAACATGGAACAGAAACTGCATTTGACTGCAGCATGTGTGTGCCCGTGCGTGTGTGTCGAGCCAAATCTAATGAGACAATGATCCCTGGGTCAGAATGGAAAGAACCAATCAACCAAGCAATGTCCGCTGTATGCCAAGTGTTTGTGTGTCAGTGAGAAAGAACAGTAGAAGGTGAGCAGGTATGAGAGATCTACTGTAGGTAGTGGCACAATTTGAATTGTTTGAGCTTCGACAACTGTAGCTAACCTGGTCAAAATATCTGTTTAAATGCAAAACCCACTGTTGTACCCACAAAGCCATTTGAATAACCTTCTACAGATCTTACAGAGTACCAGCTACATGGTAGGGACTGATGGCCTCACATCAGTGTGCAGTCCTGGTTTCATCTTTTGTCTTTTGGTTCATGCAAATCTTAGCATGGCTGCATAAAGGACAGGGTTGATCAGCCCTCTGCAAATGCAGATTTTGTTTGAATACATTTAACTAAATACAGCTAATATAATCAGCTATCATCCACATTTTTTATGCAAAAATGGGGCTGGAAGACAGCAAAATGAATACTTCCAGGAAAGCTGCCAAAGAGAGTTCAGTAAAAATAAAGGTGATCGTATTCTGTATTTATGTTTGCAGGTGTTTCAATAAATCGCGGCACCCATTTCTTTTTTCAAAGCAAAATATAAAGAAATGAAGGGTATGTGTTTGCTGCCCACAGGTGAGTCAGATTCTTTCCTTTGACTTGAATAAATCCCTGCAGCCTCACACAGCATGCAGGACAAAAATCAGAGTGATGTGCACATTTATGCACAGTGGTCATAGCTTCCTCAACACGCGGATAGCTCAGAACCCGACAGTCCTGACACCAGGACTGTCATGCACGTGTACCTGAGATGCAGGTCCTCAGAGTATTTCAGACAAGCATAGATGAACTCTTTCAGCTGGCAGTAGACTTTTGGCACAAACTCGGAGAAGGGAAGCTTCTTTGGGAAGGGAAGCTGGTGGAAATGGGGTGAAAAACAAGAGATTAAGTGGGATTTTACTCAAACTTTATTTCACATGTTGCACAAAGGCTACCTTACACAGGTTCAGCACAGATCTATAGTTTTTTTTTTTTCTTGCAAGCTCCTAAATGGAAGACGTTTTTGTGTGGAAGTGAGCTGAAATGATTGTAGGGAGCAATATGCAGCACTTTTCCATAAATTTTTTCCCTGCTCTCTCTATTTTACACACTTTTATATCATCTTGTGTTCCCTACCTTTTCCAGTTCGGGGTCTTGCAAGGGAAACTGGGAAGTGTAGTGTGTGTACTCTTCCTCTGTTGAGACTGGAATTGGACTGTAGTTGTCTTGGTCTAACACCTGCCTGGAGAGGGCAAGGAAAAAAATTAATCACAGGTAAATAACTTCCTATCTTCACACACACACACACACACACACACACACGGTACATATAAACAATCATCCCATTGGGGGTCGTTCTAATTCTTGAGGTTTTCTTACCACCCTCCCCTCTTTCACCACCCCGACGTCTTTTTGGCGCAACAGAGTTCGGACGTTCCAGCGTTCCATGGAGAGGCCGTGAACCGGAGAGCTCTCTCTCCCCCCCAACAATACAACACAACATTCCTGTGGCTTCCACAATGTGTGTGTGTGTCTGTGTGAGTGTGTGAAAGAGAGAGATGGAGGAAGGAGAGAGGGAGTGTGTGTTTGTTTGTCCGTTCTCACTGCTGCAAGTCCCACTGGTGTCATTGGACAAAAGCGATGCTGAAACAATGGCATGTTTAGCCCAAACACACACACACACACACACACACACACACACACACACACACACACACACACACGGATTTGTAGGGGTACTACCCATTGAAGGGCAGAGAATGTTCCGGACGTTGTTTTAAAACACTTCCTCCCTCTGGCTGCTTGTAAAACTTCAAAACCGGGACATTTCCCACAGACATACGCCGGTGTGCAAATATGTGTGTAAAAGCTTCATGACCTTATCACTAGAGAGGGGAAGGTCAGTGCAGCACGCACTCAAGCATTAAGAACCCAGCTACTGATAAACAGGTACTAGAAAACCGTGAAAACAAAATGTTCACTACCTGAAGGTGACGTTCCATCTCTTGAGCAGGATTTCTCCGTACTGCTCCCTCATCTCCAGCAGCATGTCGAACAGCTGAGACACAGGGAAACCATAACCCTGCAGAAGAGGAAGAAGAGCGGCTGCAGCTATGAGCTGTTTTCTTATTAACCCAAGTACCATTTACATACAGATAACCTTTTTTCCCCACATTTGGTACTACTGTGTATGTATTTGTGCACATTCAAGTTTTCTCACAATCCTACCGGCTGGCTTTTAAGAAATAAATGCACAAAGCATTCATTTTCTTAAGTCTGTTTTTTCACCTCTACTTTCTCTTCAAATTCTTGTTTTTGCATCTCAAGCCCCACCGTTTGAAATTTTAACCTGAGATTTTGTGTCCCATTGACCACTGAGATTAAATTTACTGCTCTCACTTTGATTTGAAGTCACATGAAAAAGAAAGTTTTTGCAGGACCCTGTGCAATCCTGTGAAAAACTCAATACACCCCATGATTGATTATAGAACCAGCTTTAGCGGCTTGAGGTAAATATTTCTGTGTGACTTTATAAGTCTCTCACATTTCTATGGAGGAATTTTGGCCCACTCTCCTTTGTTTCGCTTCATTGAGGTTTGTAGGCTCTCTTAAGGTCCTAACCAAAGCAATTCAGTCAGGTTGAGGTCTGGACTTTGACTGGACCATTGCACCACCTCGATTCTTTTATTTTTCAGACATTCTGTTGGAGACTTGCTGCTGTGCTTGGGATCACTGTCCTGTTGCATGACCCAATTTGGGCCAAGCTTTAGCTGTCAAACAGATGGGCTCACATTTGACTCTAGAACCCTTTGGTATACAGATGAGTTCATGGTTGACTAAATGACTGCAAGATGCCCAGGCCCTGTGGCTGCAAAACAAGCCCAAATGATTACCTCTCCACCACAGTGCTGACGATTGGTATGAGGTGTTGATTTTGGTTTGCTTTGGTTTGTACCAAACGTGGCGCTGTGCATTATGGCCAAACATCTCCACTTTGGTCTCATCTGTCCAAAAGACATTGCTCCAGAGGTCTTGTGGTTTGTTTAGATGCAGCTTTGCAAACCCAAGTTGTTGCCAGGTTCTTTTTAGAGAGAAGAGGCTCCTGGCAGCCCTTCCAAACAAGCCATAGTTGTTCAGACTTTTTCTAATTGTACTGTCATGAATTTTAACATTTGACACGCTAACTGAGGCCTGTAGAGTCTGACATGTAGCTCTTGGGTTTTTTAGGTAAATTCTCTGACCATTGCACGGTCTGCTCCTGGGACAGCCACTCCTGGGAAGATTGCGGTATTGTTTCAAGCCACAGCTGAATGCTCCAGACTACAGCTGAATGCCCAAGCAACAGAAGCAGTTTGGGTGCAAGGTTTTAACATGACTGAAGACAGATGCTTCAAAACAGCCCCCAAAACTGGAGGTGTCACCTTGGTGATAACTCCTTCCAAGAGGACTTTGAGTCAGTACAGGGGGCTCCGGGGTGGAAAAGATTAAACAGAGATAATTATTTAGATTTAGTATGTAGTTTAGTATATATTTTTGCAACATTTTGCTGCAAAAAGTCTAAAATGTAAAAATAAACACTGATGGAGCTGATGGAAGGACCAATTAAAAGGTTGGAGGTTGGAAAACAATATGCCTTCGGAATAAGAGTGTGGTATAATGAAAAACAATGGTATAGTTTCTCTTTGCTGGAAGAAATAAAGACGACTTACAAAAAACAGCAACGCCCTAAAATATAAACAAAGACAGGAGATTTAGCCATTCAGCGTACGTGAATGACTTTTGGACATTGAACCACACATTCATCACTCCCCCGCCTTTAATCTGTCTCACTCGTCTCTGAATGTTTCTCCCATCCGGTTTTCACCCACATCCCCTCTATCTCCCCTTCATCCCTTCATCCTCTCATACATCACACTCAATCCATCCAGGCTAGTTCATAAATACAGCCAGAGAATAAATGTATGGAGCGCAAACTGACGGGAGATGATTAAGGTCCTTTTGTGAAACGGACGAATTAAGAAAGAAAGTCTTTATTTAGAGATTGGCAGCCATCTGTTTTTCAAAACTGCAAAACATGCTTTGAACAAGATTCATGGGCCTCTGGGGTCAAATATTAGGAGACATGTGCCAAGATAACTGAACAAGGAGTACAAAAACACAACAGCATTTCATACAGCGCGATGTGAAGGGAACGAGAGGATTTCCTTCCCTTCAACGTGAAATATTAGGAATTAATCACACACATACCTGCAGTGTATCAGCAAACAGGACAATGAGGTTCTTCAGATCCAGCACCAGGTCAGGGTCGTCACAGTACGACTAGGGAAACAGGAGGGAGGAGTGCGTCTGTGTCATTTCGGACTTTTGTGGAAACATGTATTTTGTATTTTAATGAGTGAGTGTGATTCGCCTCACAGAGTGCGTCCTTAGGGCAGCGACTATTTTGGACAGCGCCAGCTCCCAGAGCTCCTCTACGTACGCTCTGTTGACCAAACCCTGTGTGGTGTGCAGGACGTGATCCTCCACAACAAAGAAGCTGCGAGGGAGGGAGGGAGGACAGAGAACAGAGAGACAGACGGAGTTACTTAGACAGTTTGGTAAATATACCTAATCACGTTCTTGCCAAAAGTAAGAGGAGGAGAACAATACCACTCTCACTGGAGCCAGGACATGGTTAGATTAGTTTTGCATAAATACTGAGTGCCGGGTTCTGTCCAAATCCACCTAGCTCGCTAAAGCGCACTAATTTGCATGTTATATTGCAGTTCAATCTGTACAAAAACCCAGGAGGTTACGTGCCAGAGTGTTTCTACCATTACCATCCAAGAAATAGCTTGGCCCAAAACTTCCAGTGCAACAGCAAATTGTCCTTGCTGCACTTCAGCTTTTGTACAAATTAAATAAATGAGATATAACTTGAAAAATATTTGAGGAGGAGTGTTTCCTGGATTCACGCTGGATTTGTCTGAGGTGCACTTTGGATAGGATATACAAATAGATTTAAAGGGACAGTTCACTCGTAAATCAAACTCACATATTTGGCAGAACACTGATCTGTAGGGCTATTTATCCCCTAGGCTGTTTTGATGTTAGCTGCCCAATTTTTGATATATGGAGCTGCAGAGAAGTCTGCCTTCTCTTGAAAATTATAGAACCAAATGGTGCTTGCAGTTTAGTGCCCCAAGCGCCAAAAATGACCTAAAAACTCAGCAGCAATGTCAGAATCATGACCCAGTCACTCAAAAACATCCACAACCTCCTTGCAAGCCATTTTGTGCAGGAACTACTTTCATTCTGTTCAACTAGACCTGCAAACCAGTGTCTGAATTATTAACTGATATATGCATTTTGGTACAAAAGCCTCTGTCAGATTTCATGAAGAGGATAGAACAACACTAGAAAAGTCCCACTGGCTCCACAAAAATCAGTTTTACTTGTTAATAAAGGCTTGTATGCTGAAAACATCTGAGTTTTTCAGTCAAACATAACCATTTAGTAAGAATAAAAGAATTTAAAGTATTATTAGAAAGAGTTTGCCTTGGAGTCAAATAATTTACAAAGCATTAAATGGCTTTAGGAGCATTGCTGAGAGGAATTTAAAACCCTTAAAATGCTAACAGAAAAGAGAAGCCTTCCTGTTTCCTAACAATTTTCCCAAAGTTTTCCAAAGAGTTCGCTTTTGTAGATAAATGGCACATGTGACAGTTAAAACAGCTGACGTGTTACCCTTCAGAAGAAGGCAGGTCAACGTGTTGTGTCTACGGAGACCCAACAACTTAAAATGTGAAACACAGAAACGTCAATTTCATCAGTTGCCCAAAATATTTTGGTTCATCAGGTGGCTAACATGGATGTCTCCACAACAAATCTAATGTTAACATTTTAAATACATGATCACCAAGTCAGTGTATTAAAATGACCTTTTAATAAAGGAGTTTGTGTTTAAATGCGCGGGACGGTCATTTTGTTTCAGTATTGAGAACTATGTAATTATACCGGGACTGACTACTAAGTTTCTGGTATTGTGACATGCTTAATATGAGTCGCAGTACTTTCACAAACATACTGTGAAAGAAAATTAAAAAATATCAATTAATATGTCTTTTAAAAAAACATTTAAAGGCATTGCAGATTTCCTGTTTCTAGGAAGGTCAAATCCAAGATCAGGGCAGAGACAGAAAGATCAAATAGAGATAAAATCATAAGACTTGATATAACTTCAATTCATATTAGCCCAATTTTATCAAAACTGGATGAATAGTTCTGCAAGAGTGAGCATCTGAAAATTAGCACCTACCCACATTTGGATCATTTCTGCCAAAATTCAGGGATCAACATAAATTTTAGTCATTTCTGTTCTTAACTGAGAACTTTTGGTCTGTTTGCAGGTTTGTTTGTTCCTTTGGCCAGATGAGCTAAAAACTAAAGCCAGCCCAATATTTTAACCATGAATTTCAGTTTCAGTGACCCAGAATTTTTGGTGCAGACTGCTGTAAAATTATATTTAATGGACAAACATAAGAGCAAAATTCATCTCCTGTCAAACATTCCATAGAAACTCTTAAGCTGGTTTTAATAAAGAATGTAACTGTTGAAGTTTTCTATGACAAATGCTTTTCTTTGGCTCATCTTTTGCTTTCCGATCCAAAAAAAAAACTACAAGATGTTTGTATGGAAAAACATTTCTTAAAATCAGCTGCTAGGTAAATCACTAAAAACACAAATTCCCACCTCTCTGGACGGGAGAGGTGGGAAACATTCAAAGACATCACCAATCTAAGATATAAGACAAACACTTGCATGGTTTATTTTCATGCTGAGATTATTTTGGGATAGTTCGAGTGGATTCTGACAACTTTTCCAGAAGAGCTGCCATGCTCTTCTACTTTGAAAAACATTTACAAGTGCAAATGACAGCCGAGCAAAAGGCACATTCACCCAGCCTGGCGTACAAAGATGCTGATGTCTGAGCACAGCACCGATCTCCTCAGCCACACGTTGTGCTGCTTTCTTGAAATGACGCCTGTGTGAAACGGATCAAATCGCCTGCAAAGTGACTTTGGTTTACGTCCACTGACAACACGTCTAACTCAAACCAGTGCCCGCTGAGCTTTGCCAGACCACAATGAGCCACGCTGCGGTGGGATCTGTGGCCCGGCTATGCATGGATAGTTTTCTCTTTGTTATTACTGAAGGGAATAAATATGATGAGATTTACTCTTCAACAGATTTTTACGTTTTCCGGCTTTTTCTTCATGTGAGAAACTAAGATTTTTTTCCCCTTTTTTTTAAGACCAGGCAGCACCCTCTACCTGCTTTGAACCACCGGGCAACCGAGCACAAATTTCCCTTGAAATCCAACCAATGGGAAAAGAGAATAAGTCACTCCTCCTGACTGCAACTGTTTTTAACTAAACTGTTTGTAACTAAAAACAACTTGGTAAAAATTTACTTCTTGTGAACAGCAGTCATACTGAGTCAATTTATGTTGATACAGAACAGGGACAGAGATCAAATCCTCATATTTGAGAAGCTGGAATGCAACAGTCGAAATTTTAGTTTCATTTTATGTTGTTTTTTTTTTTTTTCCACATTTATGGAGGACTTGTGTTTCTTATTCCTATTTAAGAGACTTGTAAACTACATTTCCCTCCACTGGAAAGCACTCCAGTACAACTCCTGTTTTTAAATGTGCTATATCAGTTACAGTGACTTGACTTGGTTTTAATCATGTCAACCAATCAACTTTTTCTTCTTATCTATTTTCTTTTATTCCAATTTACATATTAGGTCCGTTATCTAGTCCTGTGGAAAACTGAAAATGCTAAAATCAAAGTAGTAAGTAAGTAAAACTAATAGATCAAAACACACACGTGATTTAATACTTAAAAGAAAATCAATGTCGTATAGCACTGTGCAGCTCAATTGCTTCCAGGTTTATTATAGTTAACGAAAACGAACGAAATAACAAAAACTGAAATTGAAAAAACATTGTCGTTAACTGAAATAACGACAATGTGGACGAGAAAGCGGCAGAGTCGCTCTGAACCGACGTAACCTGATGTTCACCTCTGGAGAAATGTAACTACTCGTCGGGTCCACGCAGCCGCAACGTTATGATTAACCTGTTCCGTCCTTGTGCGTTTCCAGCTACTTTATCAGTCAGAGAATAATAATCAGGACTAATAATCAAAGCATCAATATAAGGACGCACAAATGTCAGCAAATTCCTGGAGGGAGACTCGGAATGGACGTGAGGGAATGAAGAAAGTGGGAAAAAAACAGGGACAAATCTGTTTGCAGCCAAAAAAATAAGCAGAAAGAGCGAGGACCAAAAAAAAAAAAATTCCCAGCCGGCACCGCATATAAAACACCAGCACATGACCACAAGGTAATTAACACACACAATCCAGCTACACAAGCATAAATGCGGACATGAGGTCGGACACTTCCGTAGGTTGTGTACAGATGACGCAAAGACCCTGCAAGTCTAATTAGCGAGCATCTAACCAAGCTAGCTCCAAAACAGAAGCAGCATCAGGTGGTGAGAACATCAGGATGCAGCTGGATTTGAACTTTGACTCCTTCAAAGAGTTTGTTTTTGTCAAACACCACATGTAGGTGTTGTTAATCTGCTGCACTGACGCTGAAGTTTATTGTAGAATTTATTGAGTTTGGGAGTTCATGTTTTTCTTTGTTTCTCCCTGTTGATGTTTAGGTGTGTCCTAATTATTACACATTTAGCACGCAGTGCTGCTGTCTTGTGAACTGTTGGTTGTTGAATATATTTCTTTACGGTATCTTTTGCTGAGTTTTTAATTGCGCAATAGTCACTCTTGTGCCTTGGATCTTGCACCTGACAAAGTATGAAAACACTCAAACTAATACTGAAACTAACAAAACTAAACTAAAACTAAGCATTAAACCTAAAATAAAAACTAATAAAAACAAGCAAAACCACTCTGAAAACTAATTAAAACTAAGTGAATTACCAGAAAAACTAACTAAAACTAAACGATAATGTAAAATCCAAAACTATTAAAACCCTGATTGGTTCTCCAAGGATCTGCCTCTGCAATCACTGACCCAGGGCCATACTGGCCACTGGTCACGATGCTGCAGGCAGCATAACATTTGCCACGGTGTCTCCAGACTCTTTCACGACTGACACACAAGCTCAATGTGAACCAGTGCTGATCTGGAGTTCTCCAGCAAACTGCACAGTGCTGCTCTGTGAGCACAGAGCCCACGATAGGACATCAGGACCCTCATTGTCACAGTCATGGAGTCTGACTGACAGTTTGGTTAGAAACATCAACACGGGCAGCCCACTGGAGGTCCCTTTGTAGGGCTACAGAAGTGCTCTTCCTATTCCTCCTTGCATAAAGGTGCTGATATCGCCCCTCTATGGCCCTGTCCTGCTCTCCTCACGTAACTGCCCTTTTCCTGGTATCTCCTCCACACTCGACACTGTGCTGGGAGACGCAGTAAACCTTCTAACAGCAACACTTAAGGATGCGTCATCCTGGAGGAGATGGACTACTTCTGCAACCTACATGGGCTGCAGGTACCATTCTCATGGCAGCAGTAGTGACAAGAACACTAACACAAAGCAAAACTAGAGAAAAATCAGTTAGCATGAATGAGGAGAGGAAACAGATCCAAATGGAAAATACTACAGAAATAAATGTAAACATGATTAATGCAACAAATAAAACAAAGTTAAATAAATACAAAAATTGCTTTAATTGATTTTGATGCATTTTATGTTAATTATCTATTAAGTAATTTATTTTTTTGATTTTTGGCGGTTTCAATCCTCCATAAGTTTCCCCACATAAATACATAAATCTACTAATTAAACATGTAATAGCTCTCATTTTCAGAGCACGCTCGACAATTATTACATTAAATATAAACACAGCTATGCAAGGAAAATGTATTAATAGGCTGTGGAGTTATTTTGAAGGTCTGAGTTAACAGAAGACTGTTTAATGTCAACACAGAGCAAAGATGAAAGGGTATTGGGTTGGATGGACGTGGAATGAGTGGAAGAATGGATGAAGGAACAGCAGCGGATGAGAGAAAGGATGGCACTTTCTAGCGCTTCAGATGGGAATAACAGACCTGCGGGTGCGTGCACGAGCCTGAGCTGGTGTCCAGTGTTTATAGAAGCGTCTGTTCCAGCGAGACAGACAGAAGGAATAACAGCAACACGCCGACCACCATCACACGCACACTATCAATCGTCACTCCACAGAGCATGTATAAATGAGCGTGGATGAAACGTAGGGAGAATTGGATGGAGTGATCGATGAGAGGAAAAGCAAAGAAGACGAGGGGGATGGGTTAAGAGTGGGCCAAGAAGAATTCTTTTTTTTTTTTTTTTAAAGGGGGTAAAAAAGGGCAGAAATAACAGTTGGAAGGGAGGAGAGATGAAAAGATGTCAAACGGTCAAAAGTCACTCGGATGAAATGAAATGAGGTGCCGCTAAATGCCGAATGTTTGCTTTCACTCAAACGTTTCTCTGCCTCGCTCCGGCTTCTGCCAAATTACACAGAAAACTCACAATGGGCGGACGGACAGACGGATGGACGGTCGGTCAGTGGAAATCTATTATGAGCCATTTTGAAAATATTTACAAATATTTGGAAAGACTCGTTTTCATTCTGAAGTTTTGGCAAAACTTCACTTTCAGTAAGGCTGAAATTAAAGAAGGAAATTAGTAAAAATGTCAAAGGGTAATAAATAAATAAAGGCGGGTGGGCGAACTTACCCGACAATCTGATTGAAGTACCGCCGGTATCCCTCCAGAGTTTCATGCTAGAAATATAGAAAAACACAAGAGGCGAATGGGGATGGGGAGAAACAGGGATAGAGTCCAGCTGCAGTTCAAATGCATGATTACTAATAGTATGGGAAAATAAATAACTCATCTGGTGGTATTAATATACAGTTATCTGAAAAACAGGAAACAAATTTACAGCAGAGAAAAATTTACCCAATTACTCAAAAATATCCATCTAAATGCTTTGTTTTATGCATTAGCAACATCTGCTCACCACACATGTATGATAAACAGAATCATAAAACAGACTGGTTGGAGAGTGCTTGCTGGAGGTCGCTGCTTGTCACTGAGTTAAACCAATAGCCAAAAAAAAAAAAAAAAGTGTCACCAAAAACCTCCTTTGCTGTGGTCGCCAGCAGTTTACATGGATGATGCCAACTGAACTACTCACCAAGCGGTAGCAAAACTTGGGAAAAAACATATGGCACTAACCAGAAACAGAACGCTCGGCTTCAAAGTAAAAGTTGCACCACTTGAAATGTGTTGGTTGCAGCAGTCAGGTAAAACTTTTGCTTTTTACGTTGACTTCCGGTCTGTGTCCCACTTTTTCACAGTTTCACTACCGCTCGGCGAGTGTTTGCAGGCGTGTGCCTTCTGTACATGAATAAACACTAAACTAAGGTAACTCGTCAGTGCTCTCTGTATCTCTTTGCTTGTAAAATGCAAAGAATGTTTTTAGCTACATTTTCTTAAGACAGCAGTGTTTTTAGGGATATCATTGTTTTATTTAAGAATAGTACAAAGATTTTAGTGTTCTTGTAAATCTTTTTTGCATTAAGGTTCATTTTAAGGCAGCCAAAGCAATCACAAGGTGGTTTTTCCGGGGCAGCACCTTGTCCCTTTTTGGGACCAGTTTCACCTCGATACAACCAGGAACCACTTGCCAACTGGTTGGGGAATACATCTGTGGTTGCAAGGAGTCACTGAGCAGTCTCTAGGCCTGTGTGACTAAGGCCTTGGCTGCTAAAATAGCTTGAGTGAATGTGAGTGAGGTAGAGGGGTGTGTGTGCAGGGGTAGGGTAGAGTCAGTGTAGTTAGGAGTGTGTGGACATATCAGCATAGAGCAACACAAAGTGATGGTGCAATCATACCATGTTAGAGTGGGGCTGCAGTACGAGGCGGGCCTGTTTCCTCCTCTGCTTTCTGTAGTAGTTCTCAAACTCATCACGCAAACCCTAAAACACAAACTGGAGGTAAGAACGGCTGCATGGATGGACAGGATGATGTTTGGGAGTGCAGCCTGTGAAGCCACACAAACTCGCTAACAACAGAGAAGCATACAGCCCAGTGTGTAAAAGTGGTTGGTGCTGCGTTCAGTGGTCAGAATTCATTTAATGGAAGTACAAAAATCAAAGGTTAGACCCACAGAAGGATGGAGAAGGTCATGCTGGTGCATGTGTGAGTAAGAGGGAGATAGAGAAGCTGCCTCTGATGCCTGGCTAACGTCACTGATCAGACATCAAAACTAAAAGCACCCACACAAGAAACACACAATCAGCTGTCTAAACTTGACCACCTCATATCTGTTCCTCCCATTACACTGAAGCTCTTGCTCCCTTATCGCTCTCTCTGCTGCACTAAGATAGGCCACAAGTCTCTCTCTCACACTCACATCTCCAAGAACCCACAGTAACCAGTGAGCTCAGAGATAAAAGACCAGGACTGGGCAGATAACGTGACAAGCTCCCTCAACTACTGACCAGACCAGCACATGTATATCTACCCAGCTGCCACTACTGCTCACGTACGTGTGTGGTGACCTTCACCTGCTATCACTACGATAGGAGGTTAGCTACAGGAATACAAATACACCTCAAACACAAACACACAAGTTTTTAACTAACTTTGACATTTGCCAAGACCGTGTCTCTGACCCATCCAGCCACAGCTTCAAGAAACATATGAATGCAATTAGACGTTTATTTATGACAATGCATTGTTCTGTTGGAAACATGGGCTGCAGGTGTTCATGTAGAAGTCACTTTGATATGCAGCTTCAACTGTTCACACAGGGGTGGCACAAGGGAGCCTTGGTGTTCAAGGCGTTCCTCCTCCCGGTACAGTTTCCCTTAGGAAGCGTGAAATTTGTGAATTTAGAAATTACATTCATGTTCATGCATCAGTAATAGGTGCCCCAGTTATTTAAAGAAATCAGTCAATGATCGATATCATGATTAGCTTGTAAATTTTTACTTGCTAAACTTAACCTGTGTTCTTTAATGCTACAGTCACACTAGGAAAAACAGTGGTTGGACACCACGGCACGACTGAAATTCTTGCAACTGTATGCAATGAACGTGAGATGTAAATTTCTTTAAAATGGCTGCTTCAAAGATGGGGGCCAGGTCTGCAACCACTCGCAGCCCGTTGCGGTCTTCAAAACAACTTTGGTGCATCAAGACGGAGTTACAGTAGTCTGGTATCAGCTGGAGGTTTTTTTTTTAATCTGTTTGTGATAACACGGTGAAAAACTGCGATAAATGGGCAAAAAACATGAATCTGTTGTCATTTTTATTCATAGAAATTCACATTAACTACTCGCATTCACAGTCCAGGCAGAACCTCATAGCTCTGAATCAAATTCCTCCACAAACAGCGACGTAGTTGCTACAGGACGGCAATTTCACTGCAATATGACAGGCGCTCGGCAACCTTGCTTTTATTTAGGAATATAACCAGAATCCAACCAGCTGGCAGCCAGCTGAGTCGAGTCCACTGTTGCAGAGACGTCACAGACGTGTTGCACTCATAGGCACTGACTCAGATTGATTGAAGGTGTTGCAGATTAGCTGGCAATTATTTGCAAACTTTCACCAGTGTGTCTGAGGGTGACTGCAATCAGTCAGACCGCAACAGTTTGGAAAAAGGTTGCCTCACACCAGGTGACCTGTGCCCGCGCCTTACGACTGAAAATGGCTGCCGCAGCTACGTGCGATCAGTCACTGAATGTGAAAAAAAATTCAAGGCAATCAAAGGATCTCTCTCTATCAGTCTCTGATTTCCATTTCTATAGTTTACAAACAATTCCCTCCTTCATGCTTCATCTGCCGAGGCTCTTTTGCAAAATGTTTGAAATGAAACAATCAACTAATAAAGTGTTTATTTAAAAAAAAAATAATATTAAGGCAGATACAAAGTTTAGCCTGTTAAAAATCTAGAGTGGAATTCAGCATGAAGTTCAACTACATTCTTTACTCCTACGCTTGATTAAACCATGACCTCAAAAACAGTTACCAACAAAACAATGCAGATGGTGGTAGAAATACAGGTCTCCCTGGAAGGGTTTCAGAGCTGGGTTTAGCTTGTTTGGAGGTGACAAAACTCTGTTCTTTAATTCCCAGTTTGACCCTCAGTTGAACAATGTGTATTCAACAAACGAGCGGCATCAAACGGCCGTGAACTCTGCGTTATACAGCGTTCGCTGTCCCTGAGAGAGAGAGAGCACAGGGTGAAACACGGGGCTCAGATTATGTGTGTGTGTTTGTGTGACACCATTACATCACATAACCAGAGGAGGTGAGGAGATACACGCAGACAGAAATGAAACCGAGCAGAAGCTCAAAGTAAAGCTC
>JASGAU010409483.1:1905-16333 GCA_030220045.1 Australoheros facetus | reverse complement strand
CTCCAAGCAACCATCAATTCTTCCTAGTTGAACGGAAGTTGCCATCCTATTTTTTACTCTAGTGTGACTGAAACACACATTGCAAGACTACTAGTTAGAAGTGAGTGAACTTTCAAAATAAAAGAGGGGAGAATACCTACTAGAAGAATGCCTGTATATGGTGCTGTTCTCTAAAGTGGATGTGAGAAAAAATACATTTAAAAAAAGAAAGGAAAAAAAAGGGTGTCCTGTCTAAGAAAAGGCTTAAGACTATCTTGAGAGCAGCTGCTTTGTTCCAGCTGTCCTGCTGCAGCTCAGAGCTCCCAGTCTGACCAGTGTGATGGACTGGCTGCTGCTGCTGCTCGCCTCTCCTTTCCTCATCTGCCCAGCATGCTGGGCTTCAGGCCTGTGTTTACATCGATCGCAACTCTGTTCACATTTGTCAACGTGCGGTACGTGTGCGAGTGTAACAAAGGAGTATTGTTCGGGCCCGACGCTGCTCGACACAACGTGTGGAAAATTGTGAGCTTTAAAAGGTGGAAAAGAGAAAGAGGGGAGAAGAGTGGATAGAGTCGGGGGTGGATAGAGTNAAGTGGAGGTCTTGATTGCAAATGGGATTCCATGTCCAGGTTTGCTAGAAAAATAAATGAAAGTGCTACAAGCGTGTGCCTGTGTAAGTACAAGACATTCTCGAACATTTAACCAATCAGAAAAAAAGAACAGTTAACCCGTGTGTGTGTGTGTGTGTGTGTGTGTGTGTGTGTGTGTGTGTGTCTTCCAGACATGGAACCCTTCCTCTTTACAGAGTGCAGTGGGATTTTCTGGTTTTATTTTCTAATGTTAAATCCACATTTCTGCCCGATGGCTTATGATTCAAAGATCCACAACTCTGCTTTAATGGAAAAACTGTTTAGTTGTGTGTGACCTTGTGACCTTTCTGCATTTTAACAGAAAGAAAATCTCTCAAATAACAGAGGTAGGAGGGGGAAAAAAAACACAAATGACTGAGTGTGTGCGCTGAGAGCAAAAGGGTGACCCCGGAGGTGCAGGGGTCAATCCTTTCAACACCTTCCTTCCAGCACACTCCTTTCCCTTCTCCTTCATCTCTAGTCCCTTTATTCCTTTTTCCCCCTCATCCATCCTCCCCTCTCTTCTCTCACTGCGTTTCTACCCTCGTCTTCCTGTTTTTGACCTTTTAACCTCCCCCCTGACCTCCCTCCCGGCTCTCTTCAACTGCATATCTCGATTCAGCTGATTTAGGCCTCAGCCACACGTAGCAGGCTGGTCCTACTTCACCTCTCGTCTGCACTCAAGTTTCTGACAGAATCCCTTCCAGGCTGATGACAGAGTTTTCTGCTCGTAACAGTGTTTCAGTGCTTCTGACTGTTGGTTTGACATGATTTTAAGAGCCCTTCAGTTATGGCCCAGGATTTGTGGAATGAAGAAAAAGAAAAAACATTGCTTGTGTCTTTTCTGCCTATTTTCCTTTCCTTTCACTTTTTGCTCCTCTTTCTCTTCATTCCTAATCTCCACATCTCAGTTCTCGCATCTTTCCTTCCTGTAAGCCCTGACCTTCATACAGCCTCCCTCTTTAGCTCCCTCCTCCACATCTTTAAAGTGCAAGAAGAGAAAATCACCATGCATGGGGTCCATTTACAGAACACAGTTTTCCTCCCTCCCCACCAACACCTCACTCGATATTTACATTCAGTCTGTGACTGAAAAATTTCATATTCTTTTACTTTGAATTTATTGATCTCTTTTATGTTGCTTTTATGTTCCTGTCCATTCTGCTCACTGAGCATCTCCAGCTCAGCCTTTTATCACTTTTATCTTGTACACTGGAATTCATACTTTTTCCAAATGACACTGCATCATTACAGGAACTGTATTGTAACTGTAGAGTACAGCACTATATGCAAACACACTTTTTCTGACCCTGCCAGACACACACACAGACAGAGGCCAAAACACACTCCTTCACAGTGGCTCAGGTAGCCACTGATGGGTGATGTGATTTAAAAGGAAAATGACTTTAATTTGATTTATGCATTACTGCCCTACAACACTGACTACAGTAACTCTAAAACTAACAACCAAGACTTTTTCCATTCGTCAACCCTCAAAAATGTTGTAATATTAATCCATCCAGTTTAAGAGCCGTCTGTACTACTGTACATTTTATCTTTAAAAAAAGAAAAAGAAAAAGTTTTTCTGGTGCCATTTGGACAGAGAGTAGAGAAATGGTCCTCTGGCCAGCAAGGATTCAAACCCAGGCCATTGGTTATCTCTGTTTATCAGACTTTTCTGTTTCTTTATCTCCTTCTGCTGCAGGTTTAAAAAATTAAATTAAATTTTAAGAATCTTAATCCTCTTACTAATGAGGCAATATGCTGTTTTCAAGTCAAATGTGGGAAATCCTTCATCTTCAGTATTTCACAAACATTAAAAAGCCAAAAAAAAAAAAAAAACTATAGTACTTTAACAATTTTTTCAACCACTTTGTCACCTGGCTAAAGCATTTGTAGCCTCTTCCCTCTTGTTTTCGCCCTCTTTGTTTCTCCTCTATCATTAAACCCACTCCCTCCTCAATTTTACTCCATCATTGCGCCCTGCTTAACCTTTCTTTAACCTCAGCTTTGCTTTCTTACTCCCTCCCTCCCTCCATCGCTCTTTGGCCCGTTCACTTTCTCCTTCCTGTCAAAGTTCATGCACTTCCTGTCCCCCTGCCATACCCCAACCCTCTGGCTGCGTTGGCCTGATAACAACCCCTACAAGGCCTATAGACACACATAAATGCAAACATGCACACACAGAGACCACAAATGCACAGCTAAACCAGTCGTGGCCCAGAAAGCACCTCCACCCGTGTCACTTTCACTCAAACTGAGACGAGACACACGAGTTCTGTCTGGTTGGAATGAAGCCAGGCTCGAGCCGGAGGCCCCGTCGTACCGCATCGTTTACCCCTCTGTGCCAGTTCACCCTTAGCGCCGGGCAAGAGCTGTTTGTTTTTTTTAAAGAAACAACAACAACAACAACAACAGGAACAGTGTGTGACATTTAGGCAAAAGACGCAGGACTCCTCATTATCTCTGGCTGGACAGGTGAGCAGGACTGATTGAAGGTCACATCACATGACTATATGGAGAAATATATGAACCAATCAGGTTGTTGTGCTGATGATATGAAGCATAAGTAAGGATACTCAATTAAAGCAAACAGGATATAACAGGATACCTTAATTAAACACAATTATTCATTAACATAATCATAGCTATTGATTTTTAAAATGTGAGTTTACAGCAGAATTATGTAATATTTAAATATAATTCAAATAAACATAATACTGTGCAAAAGTCTTGAGCCACTCCTCCTTCCTTTATGTTTTGCTTCCAAGGAGCCAGACTCTCTCGTAACTTTAAGAGGTCTTGATCAACAGTTCTTCAGGTTTTCTGAAGGGCTTTCCAAGTTTTTCCTTGGACACTGGCTACTTTTTCACTCATTTTCAATTCCAGTTGCTGTACCTGACCATTCAGAGGAATGTTTTTGTGAACTCTTACCTATGAATCATTCAAGGATTTAAAAAAAAAAAATAGCCACATAACTCAAGAAGATGAACCAGTATTGTGTCTGCACGTAACAGACAACTAAACAGCGAGTAGATCTAAGCTTTCAGGGAACAGCGAAAGCCCACCGCTCTAAAGGAAAGGGGTGCACTTGGATTCACTGAAACAAAAATGAGAGCAACAAAGTATCGTGTTTTCATGCATCATAAATAAAATTAAAGTAAGATGAATCACAAAGCCATGATGCATTGTCATGTAAAGAAAGTTTACTCTTATTTTATCAAGAGATAAATAAAGGCATTACACAGTGTGCAACACACAACATTGTTACTTCAGTTAGCAATCAGGTGCGTAGGGAATATAGGAAGAGACACTGTTAGAAGTGGATCATAACAGGAGGAAGGAGTGCTGCCTGTCTAAACCTCTTCACCTAAACTGGAAAACTGAAGCACTCGTGGATGGAGAGAAGAAAAACAGCTCTGCATCTTAAAGAAAATTAAGGACAGAAGAAATAAAGTACATAATTAAATTAACTCACCAGCACAGTGTAGATATGCAGACAGCGGTAAACTGGAGAGAAATCAACCAAGTCCTGAGCTCCTGGGACCTGCAGAGGGAAACGATTTGCAGTCAGACTAGATGCGCACCCTGTGAACAAAACCCACACATTCATAAAGTACAATCAACCGCTCCTCCTTCAGTTTTCTTTTGTAGGTTTTGGCAACACCCGTTTCGGGCAAAGCCGGGCAAAGTGAAGTGAGTGAGAGAGACAAATGATGCTGTTTGTGAGTAGGAGGAAAGGTGAACGGCCAGTGTAATAATGCACAACTTCCAATTTAAATGGAATAGTTTAACAGAAAAAAAAGAAGGGGGAAAAAAAAAAGGGTAGGAAGGGGAAGAAATTAGATACCAGGCTGCAAACATGTTTATTTCTACTGTAAAGCTGGCCATCTTAACATGGGAGCCTATGGGGACTGATCTTTTGGTGCCAGCCTCAAGTGGCCACTAGAGGAACTGCAGGTTTTGGCATTTCTTCATTTTTCAGCCCTGGAGACATTATTGTAAGTAGAACCGTCCACATCTGCCTCCTCTTTACTGGACCTGCTGCCTCTCTCATCCAACAGCCACACTGCTCAGGCCTGAAACCCGTCCGATTCGGCCGCTCTCTTCCGGATTTCACACTCTTCTCGGATTTGTTCTCCACACTCTGGACTCTGCTCGGTTCAGCGGCAGCACCCTCCCGCTGATCTGCACAGTCACCAAACCGCCTGGTTCTCCACACGCCCAGTCACACACTTCTCTCCCATGGCTCAATATCCCATTCATGACCTATTCACATCTGCAGTAATTATTCATCTCATTTAACTACAGTTCCCTATATATTCATGTATCAATCACATCTAGCTCGCTCTGGCTCATGTTGCAGCAGCATTCATAACAAAATGTGTGTAAACAATTGTGTTGCTAGGGAATAGCTGCTTTACATTAATTCATATGGGCTCAAAATTACTCTACCAGTGGCTCTAAGTGATCATACTTTTTTAATCCCCCACCCCAAAAAATTTCACTCTGAATAACCACAATTCAGAATAAGTAATGAAATATGAGATGAGGTGGATTTTTAAAAGCCCAGTTCTAGTGTTAATGGCACTGAATACTTGAGGTTTTAACTATCCTGTTAGCATTTACTGAAGTTTTGTTTCATCGAAGAAAATTCTATTGCAGTAACTTCTGCGTATGTACACATTAATTAGAAAGCTATTTCTAGTGAGGATGTTTCTGCGTGCTCTTGATATAATGCTGCTAAAGCTTAATTAACTGAACTGGGTGGGTAAATGATGGTGGAAAAATGCTGGCAGAAACAGATAAACACCAATTTATTAGAGTACTTTTACAATAATTTTTTTTCCAAGGTAACCTCTAAAATTCTGCATGTCACTGCCATCTGAAGTGAACTGCACTTGTCTCCTGTTACGAGTTATTCATACCGCTTTTTCTTAGCATCTATTCCTCAATCTAACCATCATTCCTGTCCCTCCCCCCTCCCCCCTGCCCACATCCTCCGTCCCCTGCCCTCTTGCCCTCTGGAAAGTTTGCCTTCTGTAAAAATCACTGGAGGCGCAGCACAATGCCAGCTTTGATGTAACCACACACAAACAGAGGCCCGAAACAATGAGAAGAAAAACACAACAACAAAAGAGTTGTACCACTTAAAGACAGAGGAAGAGCTGAGAATTTGAGGGAAACGGGCAAATATAGACACAGGCAGGTAAAGTTTAAAGAAACAAAACCAAAAAGAAATAAAAAGGCAGAAGTGAAAATAAAAACAACAAGAAAGGAACGAATGGAGACAGATGAAAAACAGAAAGGTGAGGGAAAAGGCAAAAAATAAACAAATAAAAGAAGGTAAAAAGGGTAAGAAACAAACAGGGGAAAGCTGTAAATGAAGGGAAGAAGAAGAAAGGCAGGGCCAGAGTTGGCGTGAGGAGACGTGACGCTGATGGTTGGCATCTTCGCAGCCAGCGGCGCCAACGCGGTCGTAACCCTGACGGCCACGGGGTCAGATCTTTGTTCGAGCCAAGGTCTTCCTGTGAAGAAGGTTGAGTCAAGTTTACAGGACATAAATAAGCCAAGGGGACGACAGGGACCTTAAAACAGAATGGCAGCGCAGGGGTGACAAGTTCAGCTCTATTCTCTCCTTAACCTCATTGTACTTTATTTTCCTTGAGCGAGAACAACAAAAGGCTGCAAAAAAAGGAACTCTGATCCCGCGAGGGATCATTTGAAGAGTTCAGTGTCAAACTGCTTTGTGCCCACTTGGCTGCACTGACGCGATTTCCAGAAGTTCATAACATTTGAACTTTTTATCCAAAGTCAACTGTGTGCGGATGGTTTTGTAAGACGGTATGTGGACAAACACGGGGAAGTCAATGTTTCTAGCTTAAAAACAAAGGTGTGCCACATCCCACAGACTCTGTAAAAGCATGCCCAACAAACTAAGCTGCAGGTTAAGGAGTACTGGATGGTAAAGTACATTCAAGCAAGACCATAAACTCTCAAACGTATCTCTGCTTCAGGTCATTCAAGGCTTCTTATCCAAGTGCAGTCCCAAACAGGCCAAGAGATAATCTTTCCACTGTATCCTGGGTCTGTCCTTCACTCTCCTTGCACTTAGACATGCCTGAAACACCCTCATCTACAAGGCATCCGACACATTTCAACTGGTTCCTTTTTCATTTGGAGGAGCAGCGACACTCTGATCCTCCTCCAGAATGACCGAGCCTATGCAAAGGGGAACCCAGACATCCTTTAGAAGAATCTCATTTCCACACCTTGTATCCACGATCTCATTCTTTCAGACATCACAGTGTGTGGCCATAGGTGAAGCAGGGACCATAGATTGACTAGAAAACTGACAGCTTTGATTTCATGCTCAAATCTACCAACAGACCAGTGCAGCACCCACATTGCTGCAGAAACATCATCGATCCGTCTACGAAACTCCTGCTTCACCCTCCCCTCACTCATGAGCAAAACCCTGGAATGCTTTACTTTAAATTCCTCCATTTGAGGATGCAACTTGTTCCCAAACCTGTGTGGACACTCAACCCTTTTCCGACTGAGAACCATGGCTTCGGACTTGGAGCAGCCAATTCTCGCTCCACCTGCTTCACACTCGCAAACTGCTCCTCTAGCCAAGTATTCTTGGGCAAGACAGTGAACCCCAAGTTGCCCCCAGTGCATCCATCGCAGTGTAAATGTTAGGTTAACAACATTTAGGCATAGAAAAAAAGTGCTTGTATAAATGAGTGTGTGGGTGAATGAGGCTTGTAGTAAGAAAGCAGTTTGAGTGCTCAAGAGTAGAAAAGCACTATATAAGCACCAATCCATGTAAACTTTTTCATTGCTAAAGGAAAAAAAAAGAAGAAAAAAAAAGTGGGATTTCTTATAGTTTACAGAGTCGACTCATCAAACGTGATGGTTGCAATTTAGTGAAAAGCAATGTATAAACAAAGCAAAGGATAATATCCCCTTAAAAGTGAGCTCATCATAAGAGAAAGGCAGGAAATTCAAAGAAAGAGCATTCTCTAACAGCATCATCTGCTTTATTACAGCCGAACCAGGAGACACACATTACCACAGTAAAGATGCAGCCAAGAGTTGTCTTGGTTTCCTGTATCCATGTTGTGCTAATTTATGAAACATCATTGGGGGTTTTTTTGTTGTTGTTTTTTTGTATAGTAATACACAGCAATACAAAAATATCCATAGCACCAGTGTTCTGTGACCGCACCACAGACTGGTGCTGTAATACTCTTGAAACTATGACATATCCCATGATAATAATGCTCAAAGTCAGTTAGAGAAAAAAGAAAACACAGATTTTGGCTTTAGTTTGAGGGACTTGAAGTTGGAGTAAAATTCATTTGTTGCAGTTTTAACAGAGCTTTATTGTGTTTTTCAGGCCTTGAAAATTTTGTACTTATGAAATTTAGGAAAATGTAGGAAAAAATAAAGAGAATTTAAAAAGGTGTCTCATTTCAACCAAACATATCTACCTGTAATGCAGAAAAATGTCATAGTGTGACAGTAATTACAGCATTACGTAATTCAATATACTTAAGTTGTTATAACCAAAAAAGAAAAAAAAAATACAGGTGATTCTGAGGTGGCCAGGTGGGAACTTTTTCAGATTTGCCTACTTTTCTAAGCAGTGCCCCCGCTGTAAATGAACCTGTCATTTGTTCCATGCTCTGGTGGGATATGTTGGAGACAGTGATCGTGATTTAGTGCATAATGGAGCTGCAATGTTGTGAAACTCTGTACGTGCAGCAGAAATATAAAACAGCTTTTCAGAGCTTACTTCGGGGCAAAGTCATCAAACTTTTAAAGCAGGTTTTTATCAGATTTGACTGGTGCTCCTATTTGAAAATGCAGTTATGTTTCTCTTCCTCTTCATATAAATAGGTGCCTGTTCTTGTTAACCTGAAATAAGTGTCTGGAGGTGTTGCCAAGATGGCTGCCAAGCGGCAAGACTCGCTGCTGCGAGGAGACTGCTTCAAGTGTCTAAAGCTGGACACGCACTTAACGACTGTCAGGCCAATTACAAATGCAATTTGGGCGCGCTGACTGATTGAGCCCAGTCGGTCCGGCTTTGTTCCAGCTGGGCTCGGTCGCTGTTTACATTAGACAGATAAAGTCATGCAGTGTGTGCGTGTGTAAAGGCTCTATTCTTAATTCTTAAGAACAAGTCATTGCCAGCTGTTCGCATTAAGACTTTTCAAAAAACATGTTTAATATTAGTGACACAGTCACTAATGTCCAGTGACAGTGTTGGTGTTTTTTCTCCTCTGCAGCTAATCGGGGTTTTTTATTTACTGAGCTGTAGCAGTTAGCAGGCCTTTACAAAAGGCAGGCCGTTATTCTAATTCCCTCTGTGGCATAAGCAGATTTAAGAAGCCTTCAGTTGATGTGCTCCCTTTTCACTGTTAATGTATTTCAATTCAATTTTATTTATATAGCGCCAAGGTGCTTTATATTGTAAGCTAAAGACCCCACAATAATTACAGAGAAAACCCAACAATCAAAACTTCCCACTGTCGCAAGCAATCGGCGACAGTGGGAAGGAAAAACTCCCTTTTAACAGAAGAAAGGCTGAGGGAGGGGCTGCAGTGACCGTTTGGGGGTGAGGGGAGGGAAACAGGACAAAAGACAATGCTCAGCGCTCATAAACCTTTCATTTTTCTGCACAAGGCTTTTTATTTTCTTGTTAAGTGACCATATAACAACTGTTTCTGTAACAGAACTGACACAAGCCCCCCAAAACTCATCAGCTGTCACTCTCGGTCCGTAGCGCTACTAAAAAGCTGTAGTCTTCTTTTGAAGTATGTTGTAAGATTACCGGGGTCACCCTTAACAACCTACTGCATTTGTATGAAGTGACGGCCCTTTTGAGAGCACACACATCATCATTTTGGGCCCTCAGCATCTTTTAAATGTTGAGATCCAGATGCTTCTATTAGGATCTTCGTTTCTTCCATCTACAGTTGCTCTTTAAACAAGATTTTTACCTCATGGTTCAGGGTGACAGCACACTACATATGGATCTAGGGTTGGGTTACATATAGTGTACCATATCCATGTATGTATACACTGTGTTGGACTACTACAACTGCCCATTGGGACATTAAAATTTTTCCCTACTGAAAACAATTACTCTCAGGCCAAATAAGATTTCGGTGTGAACATTAGCCTTAAGATCAGAACTTCCAAACCACGCAGCAACGCATTAAGGACTAACCTCGTGTTGTGGATGGTGTCTCTCAGACTTCTAACTCCGCTCAACCTTTCAAATCCTCTTTTTCATGGATGCATGGATGTTACAGTTTACTGCAATGCCTGGGAGAACCACCACAATGATCATTTTATTGGAGATCAAAGAACATCAACCATTTTAACTCAGTGATGCCTCAGTGTTTATTTGCTTTTAAGAACTAAACCAGCATTTGGACCTGGAAAACTCTAACGGCGTCAGACTTAACAAGCGGACTGTGAAACATTCAGCTGCATTTCGACATTAAATGTTGACTCTTTATTTATTTGTTAGGTTGCCCACTGGCAGAAAGCCCGGTCATTACTTTACGGTCTTTCATAAAGTTTTTTTATTTTTATTTTTTTAGCCTGAGCGGTTTAGTTTGCACACTTCTCTGACTCTCAAAGATTAGAAGTGCGCTCCAGTCGATGGGAACCGTCTCTAAAATGTGTTGAATGCTGCTGTACAATGTTTCAAGTGGTAATTGAGCATGTGCCCAGTATAAGCTGGTTTATGTGGGCTACGTGCTGCAGTGGGACAAATGTTCACTCTCCACAAAAATCAGCAATGTCACCTGGGCCAGCCCAAATGACCTCAGACTACCGGGACAGAAAAAACATTTGCAGTCAATGTGGAAAGAAAAAGAAATGAACGGAAAGAAAAAGGAGAGAAAGCGTGACATAGAAAAAGGACTGAAAAGAAAAAGCACAAGCCTGAGGCGAGAAGAGGACACATGGAAGAGATGAACGAACACAAAGACTAAAAATTGACTCACAACAAGACAAAAAAGCAGCAGAAAACAAGTAAAACCAAGGCCACATTGGAGGATAATCAGACTTCAAAGGAGATCTGTCCAGTCTGCCAATCTTATGGGAAACCCATGGTCAGGATTGGCAACAATTATCTGACTGCTTACGAAGTAATAAAAATGAATGTCAGCACAATTGGAAACAAGCCTGAGCTGCCGAGCCGACTCATGTACCCCGCACGTGTGGCGAGATCAGAGCTGATACAGCCATCAACCAATCACAGATGAATGGGATGCGCTGGATGTACCAACATGAAACCACAGAGACAAAAAAAAAAGGTGTGTCTGTTTCATCAAATAAGGTGAAACCAGATAATCTGGTGGTCACGTGGCCTTGCACGTTTGTAGTTTTCTCACTTCATCTTCCTCTTCGTCCTCCACATCCAGAATGCCCGAGGCTTGCTCTGACAGCGGGCGGCCACCCTGTCCGCGACTCTTCGTTCCCGCCCTCGCCTCCTTTCTGCCGCGACGGCCGAGCAGGGCCCTCGGCTGCGGGGAGACGGAGCTGTCCAACGATCGCTGAAGTTGGGCCTGGAAAACAAAACAGAAACACACATGAGAAAGCCGTGGAGAGCGAACTGATTATTTTAAACCTGCATTGTTTGGTTCATTTTGGTTATTTCCTAGAATCACTTTCAAGTCCAACAGAGGAGGATTTGCATTTAGCTGTTGGCCCAACTTCAGAGCAAAACAATGGAAGCTCTTTGATTTTCATGCTCTGACACCAAAACCAGATGTTGTCTGATAACACTCATACTCCGTCTGCAAGCACACTCTGTTGTAGCCGCCCTCACGTGCAGCTGATATACTTTTATAGATGAGACAGAGGGAAGGGGGGAGAGGGGGAGGAAAAAAGCAAACAACAAAAATTCAGAAACAAACGTCTTTCAAATACATCTTACGGGAAAATGGTGTTAATCCAACTCAGCAAGAGAGCAATAAAAGCTCTGGTTATTGCTCATAGTACTCCCCGTTTTAAGACAATTTCGGGAAAACCTCAGAAATTGCGGCTGGTGTTGCGAGGTCACTAGTTTAGACCTTTTGAGTCACTCCCTGTCCCATTGGAAATGACCAATAAAAGTGATTTACCAAAGCAGCCTAAGAATACACAGGAGGGAAAATAGCAGGCCAGGAAGGGAAGGACAAGACAGGAAGGATGAGGAGTCGATGAAAACAAAGCACATAAAATTAGTGCTCGAGACAGAAAAGTGGAGACAGGGACACGTTTGACCTGTGCTTCTGCTCGACAACGCCTTAGCTTGAGCTTAGACATTAATGTTTCTTAAACTCATATTAACCAGAATATTATAGAGGACGAAAACCGCCAAAAGAAAAAAAATGGCAGCATGCAAAACTGATATTTAAAAAAAAAAAAAGAAGAAGAAGAAGAAGAGGAGCTTGGATTTTCCCACACAACCAACTGTAGGGTTTACACAGAAATCTCAGGCTGATTGAATTTTGGTGTAAACAATTAGTAAGCATGGATGCATCCTGCTTTGGTTCAGGCTGGTGGTGGTGGTGTAATGGTGCGGGGGGTATTTTCTTGGCACACTTTGGGCCCCCTACTACCAGCCGAGCTCAGTTTAAACACCACAGCCTGAGTTTTGTCACTGACCATGTCCACAGTGTACCCATAATCTGATGACTGCTTCCAGCAGAACACCACACTGTGTCAAGCAGTCCTGTATAACTCATCCTGTCAATAAAGTTTCTCAAAAACATGGTCATTTAAAAGAAGGTGGGGTAAACAGAGAAGGAAATGGAAAAGTCGAACTGGAAAGATTCTCCACGAAACAATGCCATGTGTAATGCAACATCTGATGCTAATTGTGTCCTGCGTCTATATCGCTGTTCGGGGATTACTGTGGGAAGTGATACATTCGGCTCCCTCTGCGGCAGTGCTGGATGAGGAGCTCTAAAAATAAAAATACTAAAAAACAGGAAGTTTTAGTTAGAAATTAATGGAAGCTGGTATCCATAACAAAATGGAAACAAAGTCACGTTCACTCTAGAGGTGGCCAAAAGCCTTTGTCAGGACCTCATTGGTAGATCATCATCTTCATACTGCTACATACAAATTAAACTGATCTCAGATCTTTATGTCTGATGTTTGTCTTTTAAACATGACCGCCGTTCCCTCTTCGAAATCCTCCATAGTCGAGCCTCGGTCACAATATGGCCGCCAAAGCTTTTCTGTGGGAAAACCCTCAAATGAGGTCAGCTCGCCTTTCCATCCACACCCAGATCCGTCTCGGGCCCTTTTGAAAAACCTATGTGAATGCCTTCCTTGATCGCTGGCGCCGGCACGTAGGCTACCTCGCGCACTTAAAATGTCTCGAATGGGACGTCAATGAAGACGTCAGACACTTCAAACGCCTCGTTTTGAGCCATTAATGACAAAGATAATGAGAAAAACTGGTGGTGCACACAAGGGCAGATAGGCACAAACCCAGAAGAGCGCAATATCAGAGATGCTGTGTATGAATACAATGCCATCTTTGATCTAATGTCCAAACACACACACACACACACACGACGACAAGTGAGTCATGGGAGACAATAAGAACAAACAAAATCAGAGGAAAGTCTCGTTCTGCTGCACCGGAGCTTCGGCCTAACAGAGAGAAATGTGCCAAGCTGCACCCTTTTTTTTTTTTCTGAAGAAAGAAGAATGTTTAGTAAACAAACACTCTCAGCTTTGAGTTTTTCCTCTAATTACTTTACATCAAATTAAATCTAAATGCTGAAAGAATGACAGGGTGAGAAACTCAAGACAGCAGAGTCACAAAGTGAAGAGTCCCGTTGCGTCTGCTAGGAATTTCTTTATAATTGTTCAAGAGTGCATTTTCTTTCTTTTAAAACATACGAATTAACATAGCTGGACCACCAAAGACATACCAATGAATGACAGAGTGTTTCCCAAGGTATGCAGAGCTGCAGACAGACGTCAGCACCTGCGTCAAGTAACTCCACGCAGCAGTCGAGTTGGGCCCCAGCATTCGTCGGCAGGTGTATTCGTGCCCACTGACATACTGTATACACACACACTCACCCAACCATTCACTCTTAACTGCTGCATAATACCAGGTTCTGCTGCTCATAGAAGCCTTTTTAACCCGTCTTTTGTTGCGTTTTTTTCATTGGGGATGGTTTTCTTTGCGGTGCTTGAAGCACAAGTGTGGGAATGTGCGTCATCTGTTGTGCAAAAAGCCATGAGAAACGGGGCGACATTATAGGAGGGAAACATGGGAGACGTGAGGTGGGGTGGGGAGTGGAAAGAGAATGAAGCATAGGGGTGGGGGGAAAAAAGGAAACAAAAAGAAAGGTGGGGAACAGGAGGACAGGAGATGAATAGATGGTGGCATAGGAGTAAAAAAAAAAAAAAAAAAAAATTACACAAGAGGAAGCCAGAACAGGATTTGGGATCAGTCACACTGAAATCCGTTTAGAGCAAAATGGCTAAATACTTTTCAAATTATCGGAAATTACACTGTGGAAACACCACAAGTGCAGCCCTGACTTAAATATGTTGCAGCATGGCTTCAGAAACAAAAGCTGAGGTGAGCTGATGCCTTCTGTGTAGGGGAACTGACAAAAATTGCAAGTGAAAGAGCAAAGATGCAGTGATGTGCTTGCTGACAAGCGGTTTCAACGGGCTGCTTCTTGTGGGAGAGACTATTTGTGAAAAATCCACATCTGTGTCATTTTTCTGTGACAGAAATCAAAGTGACAGAGCAGTTTTGGAAACCACAGTTGCAT
>JASGAU010409481.1:0-51323 GCA_030220045.1 Australoheros facetus | reverse complement strand
TTAATTGCATTTTTTTTCTTGCCTAAAGAGAAATAAAAACATTCAGAAAAAAAAAATCTTGACTGAGGTTCTCATAATTCATGCATGAAAGGGCTACATGCAGCTTAGGCCAAGAAATGTAATAAAATCATAAAATACATACAGCTAAAAATTCCAAAATTGCAGTTCACAGCATAAACCACCACCCCCTGAACAGGCACGTTACAGACACTAGCTAAAATGAACACTTGCATTTTCAAACATAAAGCATTTAACCTGAACATCCTACAGACTGACTGATGACTGATCACAGGAAAGACTGGAAATAAGCGCTGTTTCTGCAGCCTACATTTATTATATTTCAGTTAGACAACTCCCATCTGGAATGCAGAATGACTTATTTATTACAACAGCAGAATGTAGTTATGAGTTTTGCATCTAGTCTCAGAGCTCATCAGGCCCTGCAAATTTGATACAGAAATTTGGGAACAATGAGGAAAAATCCCTCTGGAGCCTACAGGTGAATGCTGGGAAGCTAAACTGGCATGGTATGTTTGGAGTGGAAAATGTTAGAGGGTATGTCACAATGCAGTTGACAAGCTCGCAAGCTCTGCTACGTTAACGGAAAGTTTTTTTTTTAAAGCTGCACCCTCCCAGCATGCACTGTCAGGTTAGGAATGCAGTACGTACCCCACAGGTTCTCACAGCTTACTGTTCCAAGTAAATGAGTGTTTTTTGAATTATTTTGTTGTTTAACATGTGGACTTTTTCTCTTAATGTGTCACCCTGAACTGTTCAAACATGTGCTCATCTACTCATTGAGAATCTCATGAAGTGTGACTCATCTGGCCTTCCAACATGTTACTGGCAGTCTGATCACACCCTACATTCAATTTCTCACTTAAGTGAGGAAGAATTGGTTTTGTTTTCCCTTTTATATCTCACTGATGCATAAGAGCAACTCTTCGCTTTGGTGTAACGGTTTCTATTAAAGCACTATCCACGTGAGCAGTT
This sequence comes from Australoheros facetus, assembly GCA_030220045.1. Lineage (NCBI taxonomy): Eukaryota > Metazoa > Chordata > Actinopteri > Cichliformes > Cichlidae > Australoheros > Australoheros facetus. Next base: position 50,330 of record JASGAU010409481.1, on the reverse strand, counting down.
TGTTTTCAGCTGAATCTCCCAACAGCGGACCCTCTTTCCAAGTCACTTACATCTTTTCCTCCTTTTTTCTTCTCCGTGCCTACAAATGTTATAATAAAATTACAACTCACCTTATCTTTGTTGGCCTTTATCCTGGACATAACAGGTAAATATGTGCTGTAAGACATGAAAAAATAGAGGAGCTTAGAATGTTGAATTTAATCGTCTAAAACATCCCCTGAAATGTTTTGCTGAACATCATCCAGCAAGTCGGTATGCATGCTTTTAATGAAATGCTGCTGCTGATGTATAAAAATTAATACCCAGGGCCCCTCCTCACCTGTATAAGGAAAACTAATTAAAACTGCACGAGCAGATTTTGAAGTCATTACAGTGACAGATGCTCACTGTCCATCTCTCTCTCTCTCTTTTCTTACACTGTTCCCATCAGAGCTGTTTGTGATAGCATGATATTTAAATAGATGTGCATTCCTACAGCATCTCACAGATTTCAGATGAAACTTTGGACTGCAATGTATAACAAACAGAAGCAGAGCAACATATAGAAATTACGGATGTCTATTTTGCTAAATAAAAAACCTAAAAAAAAAGCCCAAATACATTTACAGTCCATAGAAATTCCACTCTGCCTGTGCAGACGTTGACACTATTGTGGTAAACTAGTAGTCTTAAATTAAAAGAAACTGCATGGTAAAACTGAATACAGATAAATGTGTCTAATTAAAAATAAAGGTTATCAAGGTTGAAGCCTCAGAAGCGGTATGTAAGGTATTTTTTGCAGAGGAATTTTTTTGTCAGCTCTCAGAATTTTTCATAAAGAACCCAAGGAAAATCAGCAGCAAAGTGATAAGAAAAAAATTTAATTGGTTTTGTTAACAAAGGTTTCATATACTTAAGCACAGTAGACAACTGTGTTTATTAAATGGTAAAAAAAAAAGTAGCAATAAATGACATTCTTTTGAATAAGGTAACACAAACTTATTGCCGTCAGAAAGTCTGACCAATTTTGTTTACGTGCGAAGTCACCCCGTATGTCTCTTTGAAAGTAAAAAGATTGCACAGGGAAGAGTGTTTCCAGCAATTTTCAAATGGGCACAGTGGGAGAAAAAGAACCAGTCAAGATGGGCCTTGTGACAAATAAATACCCAAACACTTGATAACTGACTGAAATTAATTCTGGCCTCCATAAACATTAGGAGACATGGCTATCCCATAACAATATGGTCTCACATCCATGTGAGATAACAGAACTAACGAAATGCAGTGTGGTAGAAGAAGAAGAAAGTCTCTGTGGAGTTTTCAATGTGATGGGGTGTGTTGCCTACAAGCAGTATAAACTCAGTCACCTACAACACACCCCATCACAGTGAAAACGTCACAGACTTTACCAAGAAGATCTGTAATCTTGCACTGAATCCAGATGAAAGCATTGTGTCCCCTTTGATGTGGTTTCACTTTTCACTTGCACACCCAAAACTGAGGCTGTGGAAACCATCAGAAAACAACTACAGGAAGAGAACGCAGTACAAAACAGAACCAACTTTACTGCAGTTCAGATTTGTGCACTGTTAGACCTCTGCCTTATCACAACATATTTTAAATACAACGATGGTCTCTACAGACAAAAGCATGGATGCGCCATGGGCTCCCCAGTGTCTCCCATTGTAGCCAACCTTTACATGGAGGAAGTGGAAAGTAAAGCTCTTGGTTCTTTCAAAGGGATAGCACCTAGCCACTGGGACAGATATGTGGATAACACCTGGGTCAAAATCAAAACCAGGAAGCAGAAGCCTTCATTCATCACATCAACTCAGTAGATAAATACATAAGGTTTACCAGGGGGGACACCAGGGATAATAGGTTACTGTTCCTGAACTGTGCTGTGCTTATTGAGGAAGATGGAAGCCTCAACATTGAAGTTTACCAGAAGCCCACACACACACGGATCAATACCTACTCTTTGACTCCTACCATCCACTGGAACACAAACTTGGGGGTGATCAGGACCCTGCAACGCCGGGCAGAAAGTGTTCCCTCCAAGGCAGAAGGGAAACAAAAGGAACACACGCATATAAAGAAAGCCCTCAAAACATGTGGCAATCCCAACTGGGCTTTCATTAAATCAGCAAAGATGCACAGGAAAGAAGGTCAGACACAAACTATAGAGCATAAGACTGACAGGCGGAACAACATTGTCATCCCTTATGTGGCAAGTTTGTCAGAGAATTTTCTCCAAGCATGACATCCCAGTATACTTCAAACCTTGTCACACTCTGTGGCAAAAACTGGTCCATCCCAAGGACAAAACACCCAAACATAAGATAAGCAACATAGTGTATGCTGTCCAGTGCAGTGAAACATGCTTAGACCTTTGTACTGGAGAAACCTCATCACAAACGAATGGCACAACAGAGAAAGGTCACCGCAACAGGATAAGCTGTACATCTGCACCTAAAGGAGAAAGAGCACTCTTTTGAGGATGCCAGTGTTCACATTTTGGACCAGGAAGACAGATGGTTTGAAAGAAGCCATCTATGTCTACTGTGAACAACCATCACTGGACAGAGGAGGTGGATTACATCACCAACTTTCCCCCATTTACGATGCAGTCCTGAGCTCCCTCCCCAGGCCCCTGAACCCCCACTCACACCTTTGTTAAGGTGACCTCAATAGGTCACATGATAAAATGGGGTGAAGTCTTGAGAAGCAGCAAATCTACAAGAGAATGGCAGAAGAAGGAAAGACCAAGATGTTGCAGTGGCCCGATCAAAGTCCAGACCTCAACCTGATTGAAATGTTGGAGTGGGCCTTTAAGAGAGCTGTGCATAAATGAATGCCTAAAAATCTCAATGAACTAAAGCAATGCTTTAAATAAGAGTACTTCAAAATCCCTCTATAATGACGTGAAAGACTGATAAAGTCATTCAGAAAACAATTACTTGAAGTTATTGGTTCTACAAGCTATGAATAATTTAAAAGTGTATATATTTTTTCGCAGGACTGCATAGTTAAAAAAACAAAACACAAACCTCTCTTTTTCAGGCTCTTCAGGTCCTTTTGGGCCCTTGATTTAACCACGGCCCAGTATACAGATTGATCAAATTAAAGTTTGTGTGCGTATGCAGCAGGTTTTTATGTGTATCCTATATTCTTTAAAACACTCAGACACTTCTGTCACATTTTTCATATAGAGGTACTTAAGTTTCAAGGTTACTGCTATTTAAAGCATTAGGTGTGAATGTGAACCAGCAACAGTCAGTCATCTTTCCATTCAACCCGTTCTGTCCTTGCATAAAGCTCCATTTAATTTAACAAGCCTAAAAAACATTAAAAATATAAATAATTAATAATAATTCATAGCCTCTAGTTAAGATCTATTGGCTGTTGGGCTAATGCTGACATTACCGCCAGTAAAGTGAAATTTAATGATGCAGAATGATTGCTCTGGCAGAGTTGGAAGACAACTGCATATTTATGGGCAACATTTGTTTGGATACTTGCACCATCTAACATGTTGGCGTGATTACTGAGTTATTGGCGGCGGTATTAATTGGCAGTGACTTCATTTTTTTTTTTCCCTGGATGTCCTGTAATCAAGCTAATGATTACAGGTCACTGAGAGGGAACCAGCTGAAGGTGAAATTCACTGGAAAATTTGAAAGTGAGTGATTTTCCTTGTTATGGCAATGTGACAAATAGCAGTACCGAGCGAGTCTGATTGCTGTGACAATTTGGTATTTGAAGGGCGCAAATGAATCCCGGAGTGCAACGTGTATGCCTGATTATGCATTCGCAGCATTTCAATTTCTAGGCCAGTAAAAGTTTTTGAGCTGATTTCACTGACAACTGAGATGGTAAACGAAGCATATCACATTCAAGTCAGAATAAAAGAGAATCTTTTTAGTTCTGCTCAATGATGACATTCTGGGGAAAATGTTCTATTGATTAAAGAGCTTAATGTTTTGAATTGACAGTTTGTATTACTTTAGGAACCAATACGTAGTGTAAGAATGACAAATAATTCCTGAAAGAAACTTAAAAACAAATTAGAGCTTTAAAAATAATACTCACACATTAATGACTGGAAAGAAACAGTCACCGTGATGCTAGAGGGAACTTTATATGAGATGAAATAACATAAAACAAGGTGAAGAAAATGGTTTCATTAGACAAATGTGAAGGTTTGAAACTTCGGTGCGTTGGGCCATTTCATATTAATTATCTATCAGTTTTTGGACAATTACACCGTTTTTGCAATCTTGCTTCACAGTAGATATTAAATCAAGCAATCATGATGGGATTGAACTGCAGACGTTCAGCTTTAACTCAAGGCGTTGTACAAAAGCTTTCCATCATATATTTATCAATATCTCTCTATATCTATGTATCTGATATAATGCTTTACTGGACTTAGATCAAATTACTCATTTGGCCTTTGAATAATATTCCATGTCTTTGCCTTAAGAAACTCTTGGGTTGCTTTTACAGGTTGTTTGTATAGTGTTTTTACTTTGTGGGAAAGTGTATGTTATGTGTGTGTCTAGAATGCACTGTTATAATTTGAAGATTTGGAGACCCCAGGAAGAATAGCTGTAGTATTGCTGTAGCTAATGGGGATCTTAATAAATGAAACAAAATGAAACAGATATTGTTATTGTTATTGTGTATGTTAGTTAATAAACTTTGTGTAAGAATTGGACTCTGTGTGACCTCAGGGAAGCTGTGCCTCTGCATTCTATGCCTTGTATGTTAGCCCCAGCACAGCAGACTGGCCGTGAAGGGTGGTTGTCATACAACCAACATGCTGAATATACTGGGAGTCCCCAACTTGGATGGGAGATATTGTGCAGTAGGCATGCTGGAAAGGTCGAGTTGTGCCTGATCTGTTTTCCATGTGATTCACAGTGTAGCCAGCATGTTAATACCCACATTGTGCACAACATATTTGTATTTTTTTACATTATAGTTGAGTGACAAAGAGCCAGCGGCTCCTTGTTGTATAAGTGAGGGCCCAGGAGAGCTCAGGTTAGTCTGTCTTTGTCTGTCTTTTCCTGCTGCTGGTGGATGTGCTGATGGCGTACACCCCGGGGACACTTTTGCTTCTTTGTCTGCTGACTCTGCTCTTCTTGTAGAAGCTCAATAAACTGCTCTGCAACAAACTCTGCTTTTCTCCAGAGGATCTTCTGGTGACTGTTTTTTTACTTTTTAATAGGCTTTAAAAAGATGAATCCACAAGTGACAAAAGTTTTTCATTTTGGCTCCAGATTTTTGACCCAACGCTCTGACCTTAACATTTCAAGCTTGTGTATTTGAGCTTCACTGATTGCATAATTCTCATTAAATTTAGTTAAAATTTTGAAATTTTGTACTGAATATCTATGAAAAGGCTAATCTGCAACAAAATCCTAGTTAAGATACTCTCAGTGTTCATTTTATTTTGATGTGTTAAGACTCTCTGTAGTTGTGCATAAAAATTTGACGTGTTATATGACTCCACAATTTAAAACATTTCTGTAAACAAGCATTTCTTACACATTTCTTACAATCCAGAGTAACCAGAGTAACCTGAAATATGAATCATTAAACTTTTTTAATAAATCTAATGTTTATATATCCATTCCAGTAAATCTATAACATTTACTTTAAAGGTTCTAAATTCCAGATGAGTTGGCATCGACTGACCTTTCCTATTATATCTTTGAGCTTGCCTGCAATTAACTGGTGACCTCTCCGAGGTCATTTGTCTGCAGTTCAGCAGGTTGAAAACACAACAGTCATGTTACAACTTTTTAAGCTGATATGGTAAATGCGTCAGCAGCAAGTTGCTTATTCAGGCATTCAGAAGGCACAAAGCAACATTTCTCCATTTATTTGGAGTGATTGTTTTGCATGTGAGATGAATATATGTCCAAAATGTAGTTTTTTTTTGAGGAAAAAATAACTCCTTAGCTGCTAAATATTAAATATGTTCTTGTTAAATTTGGCTGCAGTTTGGTGGTGAACAGATGGTGACTGTCCACTGCCTGCAGGTGGAAACAGTAAAGATGAGACTGGTGAGAATGATTTAAAATAAGTTGCTGCCAGTAATATAAAATTAGTGAGAAGAATGACATTAAGTCACAAGTCTCTGTGGGTTCATCACTGACAGTTTTTTGCATTATGCGTCATTATTTCATCCATTTTGCACGTGGAAACATGGATTAGTACAGCTTTAATATTCACTTACTGTTTAATAGTGCCAGTGGTCAGAGCACTAACAATCCACTGCAGATCCAGAGTCTTGAAAGGGATCAGCACCAGACTTGTGGTATTGTCCAGGTCGATGGCACTTTCTGGATACATGACGTGATGAGTTGTCGTTCTGCCCACATCTTCCTCAAATCCGGTGGTGGGAGCCTGATTCATTCTGTGGGGACAGAAGCAGACTTTTCTGAGTTATTTGTCACACATTCGCTTTCCACTTTCATTATTTTGTCATGTTTATCTTTCAGTGGACAGTTCAAAGTGATTTTTATTTTGCCGACATGTTACAAAGATGGAAAACATTTGGCTGTTGTTATACTAACCCCTATAATCTACAAAGGGGCTGCAGCAATCGACCATGTCACCCAATTATCAAGATTCTCCCATGTCGCCCAAACCACAAGCCGCTGAGTCATACAAAAACAATAAAAAGAACAGTTTGTCCTGCTTTACCATTTCTGGACATCCAAACAGTCATTTTGAGCTCAACAATTACCACTTGGCAAGCTGGGCGAAACATCCCTTTCATTACATCCAACAATACCCTCTCAGACCGGAGCGGTAATTGGCAGGAACATAGTGTGACAGTGGCAGTTGGTTTTGGTCAATGGCAGGAAGTGACACGGAGAAATCATGAAGCTGACCTCCCTTGTAACTAGCATCACCTTTTTGAGCACACCGGTCTGGACAATATCATCTTCCTCATTACTGACTCTGGGATGACAGAGAGATGATATTTTCAGCCGGGCCTGTCAGGACTCAAAATGACCCCCTGCAAGAGGCATTTTTTTTTTTTTTTTGGCTAAGGCTAGTTATGATTGATGAAAATATTTTGCTTATTTGATGTCGCAACTTTTCATACAAGATTAAGCTTGTAGTGTTACAAAAATGGCCTTGCACATTTGAAGATAACTCCATAACCAGAAGACAGACTCATATAAATAAAAGCAAAATTTAAGAATAGCAGCTTTTGGGAGAAGCTTGCTTAGTAGATAGTTGCTGTTTTGCTACTTGCTAGCGCTTAAATGGCCATGCATATGGACTAAAGACATTATATTATTTATATAATTATCAGTTTCATATATTTGAACAAACAAAATTGCAGTTTCCCCTCTTTTTGTCTCAGAACAAAAAGAGGAAAAACTCCCCACACACTGTATGCTGTAAAATTAGTAATTACACCTTCATTAACTTATTTTTACATCGATATGGCAAATGAATTAGCTCATTACATGGTGTTTGCACAATCATACTAAATGTGGCCAAACTTTAGAAATGTTTAATAGCCAATGTTTAAGTAATTCCTAAAGGCCAAAAGCTTGGGGTTCATACTGCTCTCTAAGCTAAGTTTCCAGTTTAACTCTTGGCTCTGTATGATGTCAGTCGGAGCGGATATCCCTCATATGGTCATCTCTGAGAGTTCTGCATGGGATCACAGAAGCACCACTCACCTCCTTTTCACATCATCTGTTTCCATGGGGCAGCCAAGCAGAAAAAAGTTGGGATAAAAGGGAATGGGGAAGCAGGTTTGTTTTAAACAATGGATAAACTGAGGGTCTGAACAAATGTAAATGGGGATAATTTTGAACTGTTATTCATGCAAAGCCACTGAGTCCAAGAATAAAAATATGTAATTGTAAATATGTAATTGAGCCCTTAATCCTTCATCAAAAAAAGCAGCTAACATTAAATGAAAATGAAGACAATGTTAATGCAACAGATGACAGAAATAGCTGTGAAACTGCAGGACTGGCAGTTACTCACAGAGGAGAGTGCTGTGTTACTAGTAATAAAGCTGCCGCGCCAGATGTGACTGCGGTTATTAACAACACATCGCTGATTATTATGATCCTGCATCATCAGCTGCAGCATTTTGTGGAAAAGGATCTAAACCGCAAAGGATAATATGTCAATTCATGTTAAGACATCTGTAAAATATCTATAAAACAGACGCCATTTATTCTATTTTACACCTGAATCGAGAGTTCAAGAAGCAATTGGTTTACTAGTAATGAGAATGAAACAGTCAGCTTTCGACAGCTGTTTGGTGGTCATCTGCTGCTTTGATGAGGTTCATGTATAACAAACTCAGTTCATGGCTCTGACTGAGCTAAAGCTGCAAAGTATAGATGAAGACAAGTACTTGTGATAGGCTTTATGGTGCAATGTATCACAAGAGAAAAGCACTTTTTGACAGCACTACTTTGGCAGATTTCTTCCTTAATGGTAACTGCAGCATCTGGGAGTTTTAAAATTGCCCAATAAATGGATGCATCCTGTTGGGAGTAGATGAAAAAGCATGCCAATGAGGGCCAAAGAACACCAAATAGTAAAATGTGAAGACTTCATCACTCGTGCAGTGCATTCAGATATAGTTGTCATCTGCACCACATCACTTTGTGCTGGGTAACATTAGCTTTTCTTACTGCTTAATTTTATGTCGCTCCTACTATGTAGGTGTTTGGGAGACATCAAGATTAGGCTTTGATTTCAACTTTACTTGATGGAGCTAATGTTCCTTTTCCACTGACACACAACAGGAAAACATCTTCTATTTCCCAGAAATAAACCCAACAGCAAACTATATCTAATTTAACATCTTACAAAAGCTGTGAAGGCTCTGTGAGGCACTTTTCTATAATTTTTTTCACTCAACAGTAGAAAATTGCTACTCATTTTAAATAGAAGAATGGACGTGGCTCTGAACATAATTTTTTTGTGTGTGTGTTCCTCTGAAGACCTGCTGTACACATAGAAAAGATGTGTACAGATGTAAACATGGATGTAACCACTGGTGACATTACCCGCTGATTTATAGCCTCTGTATTTTGAAGCTGCAATGTTAATGTTGTGACCGCCACCATGCTGGTTTCTAACCATATTTGTAGGAGAGGGTGAAGCTATCAGTTAGCCATCATCATCGTCATCATGTCTTCAGTGGGGACTGACTCGCTTTTGGAACCAGCCACAAGTGGCCATTAGAGGAACTGGAGATTTTAGCACTTATGTGTTGGCTTAATTTTTCAGCCCCTGCATACAGCTTGACATGTCTCTCTACAGAGGTCAGTGCTACACAAATGCAAATGTGTAAGGGTGCACAAAAAGCCAACTTAAGGAGATATTGTTGGCTGCTCACTCACTTAATCTTATGGTGGGTGTGTGGAATCAACTGTTCTAAGGAGGCAAATATATCAGATTGCTCTAATCAATATTCAACTTATGCTCCAACTCCCCCATTTGACACTGGAAATTTGTACCAGATGGATCTGAAACAAACTAAAGCAGATGTAGTGGGCCTTTGAAAAGCCCATCTCACCAAGAATATGGTTTGCTCACGCACAGGAAACCAAGGCTTTTTACCTGGAATACACAAACACTCAGGAAAGACAAGACGGCAAGGCAAAATGAAAACTGAAAAAAATATATTCAGTGACTGTGACTGATATTTTTGAGCCTATCAAACAACAGTTAATATTCATATCCCAAAACGACTCTGTGTTATTATAGATTTGGGGAATTATAAAGCTGTAACAGTGTTTTAAAGGAAACACATGATTCATTCTCAGTGAAGGGAGGAACTTCAGAGAGGAAGTCCTCTTATTGATGACAGATATCTTAAGCAGTGATTTATAGCAGAGCTAAATGAGGCCTATACAGAAAAATAAAGAAATAAATACAGTAATTTGAGCATCAACCAGCCTCACTCAACTTAAGTGCCTCAAATCTACAAGGCAGGTGGAAATGCGCATATATTTACAGGATTTATTTGAATTTTTTTTTCCCCCCGAGATGATTTTCTGGAGTTGAAGCATTTCATTGCAAACAGGAGCGCCGTTATGCATGTGTGAGGTTTAAGGATTTACTTTAAATTTCAGGGGGTGTACACTCCTGAGGCTCTGCATGACATGAGACAGACACTTCTGAAATCATCCGACTTCTCTCCAGACAGAAAAAAGACGTGCATTGCTGAAACACCACTGAGGAAGATATTATAATTGTTAGACAATTAATCAGCGCATCACTTCTTATTTAATGCCAATCTTGCGCAACAGGCCGTGTGGGTTTAATACTGCAGCACAGCTGACGGTGTGCATTAACAGCTGCTCTGTGCTTATCAATTCAAATGACATCACAACTTAATGAATACGTTTATTTATGGCTAAATTAAAACAGCAACTAACCTGACTCCCACAGAAAGTTTGTGGTCTGCCTTGAAAAAAAAAGAGATCTATAGTTTAATAGCCTTCCAAATGCTTCAATGAATATCAGTGTAATGGCAAAATCTACTGGCATCAGTTTTTATGCATGTGATTCAGCAATGATCAGTTCATCTGTTCCAGTTTTTAGGCAAAAAAAATTAACCCCATGTGGACGCAGCAGGTACTGCGGTTCCTCTAACATCCAGTCCCCAGAGACTATGGCTGTTATCCCCTTTAAACTGCTATTGGGTGACACTCACCTGTGCAGTTTGTGGATGTGGCTTGCTAATCAGTGTTTCTAAAAGGTGGTATCTTAGCACTGCCCCCGGTGGTCTAGATTTTGTGTGAACACCGGGAGAGCCACGCTGCATTCTACTTATTTCTTACGCACCAATTTGAAAACGTTTTGCACCAATTTACAATATCTATAAATTGCCTAGTCTAAAGATAACCATAAAGAACAGGGGGCAAATTTATATGTTCTAATTATTGGGAGGAGGACATATTACTGGAGTCTGGTCCACTAAGTAAGATGGATCAACAGCTGCAGCAGTGGCACAGCCCCGCCTCCCGCACGATCATGGTAGAAAAGGAAACCTGGTTCCTGAACCAGAAGATGCAACAAGAATAAATTAGCTAAGGAAAGAAAAGCCAATCGGCTGTTCCTTCTTTAGCTGAGTCTTATCTTGCTATTAATTGGTGTCTTAACTAAGTAAGGAAAGGATATTTACATTGTTACTGTATGTCTTCATATTTTGAATCAAGACAACAGGTCATCTGGAGACTGAAACATTACTGGAATCAGCAGCACTTACAGTAGGTGTGGCCTCCAGTTTGCACTCCGGAAGTGAAATCGCACAAATATGCAGTTCTTTGTTTGGGATTGTCTGGTATTGTCTTTTAAAATTGTTTATTTATTTATTTGAAAAATGACAAAAAGGGGAGGGTGATGCCAAAAAAATTAATAATGACATCAGCAAGGCAAAAGACTGTTTGCCTGCCAGCATGTCGTTGAACATTACTTGCCTAATTATTGTTTAGTTGCACACAAAATGCTCACAGCTAAGAACCCCAGTGTTTCATAAGGCGGCCTGATGTTCTCGGATCACGCAGCATGTAATAGCCGACTAACACCTTAAAGGTCACTGGTGTTCCAGCGTCCTCTCAATTCTCCCCATGCGCACCAGATTGCTGCTGTTTCCACTGCTTTCCTTTGAAAGTCTGAGCACGTGTACATTTTAAAATATGCCTGTTAAGTTCCAGCTGACCAATAATTGTGATGAGTGTACATTTTTATTGGATGAGTGAAGCTGTGGGACCATGAATGAGGTAAAAACTGAAATGAAAGAAAAAAATTCCCTGTGCTCATTTCTAGCCCCATTTTTTAAAATTTATTGGAGTCTATAAGAATATCTGTGCATGAGTCACAATTCAAAATCAGATAAACAAACAAACAAACAAACTGTTTTAAACACCCCTCCTACTCTTTTTACATCAGCTTTCTTCTGATTTGCTGCCCCTTGTAAACAAAAGAGCAGGTGGGAGGAGCTGTTTGCCTGAGATGACCATATTGTGGATGCCTGTTTTCGCTGACATCATTCAGAGCCGTGAAAAAAGAAAAGCAGTCGGAAACAGAGCGTTCTGTTTTAAGCCCAGAGTTTTGGTTCACATAGATTACTTGTACATATCTATCTGTTTCTGACCTCGTTATGTAAAACTTGTTTAATATGAGCAACCACTATTATATCAGTGTATCTCTGGAACTAAGGACTTTGTTGTCTTGAAATGCCTCTGGGCACTTGTTGGCATTTCTTTTGAAGCATTAACATTGAATTAAAATGAATTTTTATGGTAATTGGGATTGCATGTATAGAAAAACCAGTCAAATTTAATTAAAAAAAATGCTTAGAAATATATTTTTCTTTTCCCCATCTGTAAGCTATATTTCTACCACCATCTCTGCTACTGCAAAATCCACCCATAGATTACATTTCAGCATTCTCTGAGCCATATCTCTCCTCTATGATGTCTCTACAACAGTCTGGGACTGCCTGCTTGGTATAGTAAATAGCTCGCAGTTGTCCTGGAAGGATAGCTGATATTATCTACCTGCCTTCCAAGCATGGTCTGATGTATACCAGCAGTCTGCTCTGTGGACAAAGACACCCAAAGAAAGCTTTGCTACTACCCTGTGAGATTTTTAGGTAAGTAGCAGGATGTTTCAATCAATTCTTCATCTAATAGGTATCCAGCAGGATAGCCAACCATCACCACAACAAATATCCTTTTCTGACATAGCACCGCTATACACACTCCCTTCCCCCACACCTGACCTCACGCTGCTTGTTAAAGGAGCTTTCAACTTGTAGACTGTGCAAACACATAATGAGCGCTCAGACTTGTTAACACTAATGAAGGCTCCTTCATCTTGTACGTCACACTCTTTAAGCATTCATTTAATTTTGCATCTGTTTACCACACAGTTGCTAAAGCCTGAAAGAAGGAAAAGGGGGTCAGCAAGAAAAAAACAACCAATAACAAAACATTCCACTGACCTTCAACTTTTGGCTGAAAAAGTGATGAAATGAACAATAACCATAAGTAACAAGAACCTTTTGTCCTCACACAGAGAAATGTGACAATCTGAATTACAGTAGAATTTGGAAGAAAAATGAAAAAAAAAAAAATCCATTGGGTAGGAAAATTCCAGCAACTTCTGCACGGAATTGTGGATGTAGCCTAAATCTTTGTAGTTATTGCAACATCCATCAGACCCACTACAACTACATCCTTTCTTACACACACACACACACACACACACACACACACACACACACACACACACACACACACACACACCATACATCTCCTCATTATCATATTCTGTGTGACATGCTGAACTACATCCCCTCTGAAGATACAGTATCTCCTTGTGTCTCTGTTGGACATCTTTATAACACAAAGTGGTCAAAACTGCCTTTGCCTTTAGGAAAGCATGTTTCAAATCCCCAATTATGTTTCCATCCTTGCTATAGAACTCTATATATATTATAAGGGATTTTTCTGGTAATTCTTCAGTCAGTTAAACCATAATCATCTCTTGTTTTTGTTAAGCTTTAATGATTACAAAACCATGCATTCTTAAAATACCTATAATTATTACTCCAAGAATACGTCACAAGGTTAATAGTTCATCTAGGATTGTATATCCTGTTACAGTGTTAGTTTTGTCTCATATATCAAAACACCCTAACAATTTGGCAGTCTGTTTCAGCTGCATGGTATTTCAGCCCCTCTATTACCCCCAACATCCACCTGCACGTACCATATTTGTAATCTGATTCATGGTTAATACGAATGTCTACAGTTTTATCTAATTTGTATGTTTGAAGTTCTGTTTATTTCTCTTTTTCTTTTCCTTAAAATCTTAACAATGGAGATTTGGTTAGTGCAGAAAAACCAGAGTCTGATCCATCCATATTAAACGTCACACTTTAACAAAGCATTTAGGTTTGAAGTTCAAAGCTGAGCAAATAACTTGAAAGACTTCCAGCAAGTCCGGTTAATGAAAGGAGAGCTGGCTACGGCTGAACAGTCAAAAAAGCCTCCCCATGTCTTTTCCTTGACCTTATGAAGTCGAGGAAAGCTGTGGGTCATTCACAAGAGAACTGCTGTCCTCAAGCTGCACTTACGCTCGTCTACTTAATAATGTCACGACAGATGTTATTGACATGTAGCTGGTATGTTGAAGCACATCTCAGATACTTGCCCCTTGTGTTCTTACCATGATGTTTCAGGCAGGCTGTTTAAGCAAGGGTGACATGAAATGTTTGTATTAAGAAATGCTGCTTACACTGCTGTTCACGCATATTTTCTCTACCCGCTAAAGAGATGATCTCCTTTAGTACTCAGCGCTAAGGCTTTCAGCATCGGAGTCTTTAGGATTAACGATAATCTTAAACACTAGCAATACAGCAACGCCCAAAATAAGGATTAACTTAAGCATAGTGATTTACCCAGTTGTGTTAACTTGGGTTTGGTCATTTTACAGAATCTTAAAAAAATTGCACCTTTCTAAACCCGTGTTGCTTCACGTGAGGAAACAACTTCATAACAAGCCGATCTGAGATTTTATTATGGCTGCCATGCAGATACTTTCAGCTCCCTTCACTCAGTGAGGAACCTTCTTAAGCAAAACTCCATCCATCCATCCATCCATCCATCCATCCATCTTCTGTCTCTTATCTGGGTCCAGCTTGAATGGGCAGCAGTGTAAGCAGAGATGCCAGACCTCCCTCTCCTTGCCCATTTCTTTCAGCTCATCTGGGGGAACACCAAGGTGTTCCCAAGCAAACTGAGAGATATAATCTCTCCAGTCTGTTTTGCCGCAGGGCCTCCTCTTGCTAGGTCATGCCTGAAACATTTCACTTAGGAGGTGCCCAGGAGGCATCCTGGTCAGATGTCCAAACCACCACAACTGGCTCGCTTTGATGTGAAGTAGCCTCTTCCAAATGACCAATGTCCTCATCCCATCTCTAAGGGTGAACCCAGCCACCGTCTAAAGGTGCTCATTTCTGCCACTTGTAGCATCTGCAATTTCATTCTTTTGGTAAATATTCACAGCTTGTGGCTATAGGTGAGGGCAGGAATACAGATCGACCTTCTGCTCTTCCTGTCTACCTCTAAAAGGTTTCCTACTTTTCCTTTCAATCCACATTTCTTTCTTGTGTTATTTTTAGTCTCTGTTTAAATAAATTACTCTTTGAGTCACTTTTTTGTTGTACTTTCTGAATATTATATATGACTTTCCAAAACTGATTACCAAGTTATTTTTTTCTAGTTTGTGTTTACTTTTGCCTAAAGTGCATATGAAATTTTCCATTCTTTGAATAAGTCAAAAGCCAAACCAAAAGTGAACCACAGCTTGAAGTGCAGATTCTACAGCCCAATGTAGTTACAGAAAGCAATAATTCAGAGTCTAATCAACATCAGCTACAGTGGACCCACAACAGCTGTTTTGCATGTCGACCTCTGCGCGCCTCACAAGCCCATCACCACACAGCTGCGCCCTGTCTCAATTGGATTCATCACCGTTGGAGAACAACACTGGCAGAGCAACTGAAAAAGCATGCAGCAGCCTGTGGCCTCAATAACACCGCTCTATGGAGACGAGCCCCCGAGACAGTTACAAGACAGCATGCAAATTTGATATCAGAGGTCCTCTGATTTACACTTTTTCCTAGAAAAAAGAATGTTATGCTTGCCTTTCTTTCCATTTCTCCACAAAGTTGGTCAAATTGTTAATTTGGAGTAAAATAATGAGATACATTGGCTAACTTAACAGTTGCTCTTTGCAAACTGCAGATGCTGCATGCATCATTTGAAAAGTTGTTGGGGAATATCCAGAGTTGACATGTTGCACTGCCATCATTTAAGGAAATTAGAAACTGCCAGCTCAAAGGTGTCTCTCAAAACAAAACAGCAGGTGACACACACACAACGGTTTATGGAAACGTACCATTACAGCAGCTGTGAAGATCACCACATGGAGGATGCACCAACTGTCAACAGCTGCTTGAATTTTCTCCTACAAATTTCAAATGCTGTTCGATAAATGATGACAGAAAAGACCAATGCCAGAAAGGTTAAAGAGAAGTTCATTTATCTTCTCATTCAAATCTAGCAAAGCTCCCAATATATATTTTTCCCAGTGTAAGCCCTCTGCTTACTGTAGTTAGCTTCTATTGAAGTGAATGAAACAGTGTAAATATAGCATTTGCACAACAATACTCTCTTATTCAGTAATGACAAAAAGGAGACATTGTCACTTGTTGTTGTGTTGCTATATCAGAAAATGTTGAAATTTAAGCTTTATTTATATTTTGCTTCCAAGGAGCCAGACGTTCTTAAGGTGGATTAAGCAGCAGTTCTCCAGGCTTCCTGAAGGTCTGTCAAAGTTTTTCTTTGGATATTGGCTGCGTTTTCACTCACTTTCAGTCCAGTCCTTGGACCTGATCATTTTCAGAGGGATGTTTTGTTATTTGTTAAACCACCGAACACCAACCTATGAATCATTCAAGCATAAAAAAAGACACCTAACTCAAGGGATGAACTAGTGCTGTGTCTACAAATAGCAGACAAATTAGCAAAGACTTACTTAGACTTAGATCCACCCGTGCTATATAGCACATCGGGTGACAAATGAACGCCACTGGTTTCGATCTTGTGCCAGAGCTTCTGCTTCTTCCCATGACATATTCAATGTGTTAGCATCGCTGTCTTGGGGAGCCGCGCATCGTCCATACGGAGGAGGTGGCCGGCTATTTAGCAAAGAACCAATTTTAAATTGTACCTTTAGGCACTTTGCTACTAGCAGCCTGTCAAAGAAACACATAATTTGTTCCCATTTCTTTAGTTGAATCTATGAAAAATGTCAAAGATAATACAGTTTGAAGGCATAAAAAAAGTACTATTGCACCAACATGGTGATTCCTAAAGAGCTATTAGCTGAAAATTTGGCATATCTTAGCATGGTGTGCAGTTTGTTCTTAAAAAATTTGAAGAAACTGGCCAAGTGGAGGACAAAAGAAGGTGGGGGAGGCCTAAAAAAATTACACAATATTGCCAAAAGTATTCACTCATCCATCCAAATCATTGAATTCAGGTGTTCCAATCACTTCCATGGCCACAGGTGTATCAAACCAAACCAAGCACCTAGGCATGCAGACTGCTTCTACAAATATTTGTGAAAGAATGGGTTGCTCTCAGGAGCTCAGAGAATTCCAGCGTGATAACCCTGACAAGATGCCACATGTGTAACAAGTCCAGTCATGAAATTTCCATGCTACTAAATATTCCACACTCAACTGTTAGTGGTATTATAACAAAGTGGAAGTGACTGGAAACAACAGCAACTCAGCCATGAAGCGGCAGGGCACATCAGCAGCCAGCAGGGTCAGCAGATGCAGAGGTGCATAATGCACAGAGGTTGCAAACTTTCAGCAGATTCAATGACTAGAGACCTCCAAACTTCATGTGACCTTCAGATTAGCTCAAGAACAGCACGTAGAGAGCTTCATGGAATTGGTTTTCATGGCCGAGCAGCTGCATCCATGCAGTGGTGTAAAGCACGCTGCCATAGGACTCACGAATCACGCTTATACATCTGGCAATCTGATGTATGACAATGGGTTTGCTGGTTGCCAGGACAAAGGTACCTGTCTGACTGCATTGTGCCAAGTGTAAAGTTTGTTGGAAAGGGGATTATGGTGTGGGGGTGTTTTTGAGGAGTTGGGCTTGACCCCTTAGTTCCAGTGAAAGGAACTCTTAATACTTCAGCACACCAAGACATTTTGGACAATTTCATGCTCCCAACTTTGTGGGAACAGTTTGGGGATGGTCCCTTTCTGGTCCAACATGATTGCACACCAGTGCACAGAACAAGGTCCATAAAGACATGGATGAGGGCGTTTGGTGTGGAAAAACGTGACTGGCCTGCACAGAGTCCTGACCTCAACCTGACAGAACACCTTTGGAATGAATTAGAGTGGAGACTGTGAGCCAGGCCTTCTTGTCCTACATTATGCGCTTCTGAAAGACTGGTCAAAAATTCCCATAAACACACTCCTAAACCTTGTGGAACGCCTTCCTAGAAGAGTTGAAGCTGTTATAGGTGCAAATGGTGGGTCGACATCATATTAATCAATTAAGAATGGGATGCCACTCAGGTTCATACGTGTTTGAAGTCAGATGAGTGAATACTTTTGGCAATATAGTATATCTACAGCAGATGAGCACTATCCTAAAGTTGTGTTCTTAAGAAATAGGAAAAATTCCAACAAAGACTTGGCACAGGGCCTGAGAGATCATCTGGCTCTTCAGCTGATCCATCTACTTTTATTTTTTTTGGGTCTCATCAAAAATGGTCTCAATGGAAGGGTGCTTATCAAGAAGCCATTCTGACTGACCATGTAATACCATCTGGAATGCATCTGATTGGCAATGGCTTGATTTTTCAGCATGACAATGATCCCAAACACATCGCTAATGTAGTAAAAGTACACCTGGATAGAAAAACACTCAATGGAGCACTATCAGTCATGGAGTGGACTCCACAGAGCCCGGACCTCAATATCATTTAAGCAGTGTGGGATCATCTTGAGAATAAAACCAAAGGCAGCCAGTGTCCAAAGAAGAGCTTTGAGTGTCCTGCAAGCCTGGAGAACTTTACCTGGAGACTACTTTAAAAAATTACAAGAAAGCTGCCTAACAGAGTTCAGGCTTGTCATGATCCTGGGTCTGTGGCCCAGTGTTTTCAGTTCTGTGGACTTTCTAATGTTATTATTAAATGTCTCTTTGATTCTTAGTTTGTGATGGGGTTTTGTAGTTTGAGTTTTGTACCTTTTTTAGTTCCTGGTTGGGATTTTATTTGTAGTCTCAGATCTTCTTAGTTTAGTTACTTGAATTATGTTCTTGGTTACAGCTTTTTTTTAACCTGTGTCTGGTGGTCAAGTCTGCATTTGTGTCATGTCTTGTCACATCCTCTTTTCTTTTGTCAGTCTTGTCTCTTGTGCATTATGCTCAGTTTTGCTTTCCTTGTCTCATTAGTTTAACTTCACCTGTTCTCCCCAGTTGTGTCCTGTTTCCCTAATCACCCTGTGTGTATTTAAGCCCTCAGTTTTCTTCAGTTCATTGTCATGCTGTACCTCTGCTCTGTGTCCAGTTTGTCTGAGTTAGCCATGTTCTGTATGTTTTGTTTATTTCCTGCCTCTCCAATGTGTTTTGAGTTCATGTCTGACTCTGAGTCCTGCATTTTTGGGCCCACATCCTGCCTGCCTCACTACTGTCTCTTGGCAAGGCTGTGTTGAAGAATAAAGGTAATCATACCAAATATTGACTTTCAAGCTTGTTAGAATTGTCCAAACTGTTTTTGACTTGTTTACTGTATTTACATGTGCAGTACCAGTCAAAAGTTTGGACACACTTGCCCACTCATATGAATGGGTGAGTGTGTCCCAACTTTTGACTGGTACTGTATGTTAATAAATATTCTTTGGTGGATCGGACTATATGAGAAAAAAAAAATTAAAGTGATATGACCTGATCCACTGAAGTTCACGTCACAAATCTGAATTTCTTATGATGCCCTGGCGGCACTCATTTGTAGTGTGATGTGGCCCAAGTAGCAATCAAGCTCCAGACTTCAATTGTTCTTTGCCTTAAAATAACACAAAGGTCTGCCGGGCAAAGGACAGCACTGATTGCAGAGTGACTTGGGTGCCCATGAAAATAAAGTCTTTAATGGAAATTTTAGGAATAATGAATCTTTGAAGGCACGTCTCTCATTGTGCAGTAATAATAACTAGAAGGAGGAGGAATAATGGAAGAACTAGCTTGTAATACTTGATCTTTGTTTGAGCTTTAGACCACTGATTACCAACACAAAGTGTGGCTTATTTATTCTTAGACAGGGGTAAGAGGCACTTGCATGGTCATTCATCAGCCCCCAGGAACGTATCAATATGTTAATAACACTCTCACTGAGAAACTAAAAAAACAACTTTCTTATAAACAAGTAAACTGATTGAGAGGCAGACTCGGAAGGTTGGCAAAGTGAAAAAGCTTGTGCATTACTTGTGTTAAAATCCCAGTTTTAAAGCCAATTTTTAAACAGGGACTTTCAGTCACAAATGTGCTGTGCCTGCCTATTACATCTGCTGGCTTCAAGATCCATCTTAATGAAGTTATTTGCAAGGGCTTACATTATCATGTCAAATATAAGCTTGACTGATCCCCAATTCAGTTGAGTAAATAAAAATGATGAGACAATCATACATCCCAGACAGACTACCTCTATTTCAAATGAAATATGCTAGTGTACCCACAGAGCATACAGAATACTGAGAGAATGTGGGTGCAGATAGGCTTAAAAAAAAAGAAGAATTCCCAGGTTGTGTACATGTTCTAATGGTTTTTCTGGTATAGACTGGCTAACCTCATGCCTCAGCAAAATACCACCTCAAAAACTAATTGAAAAGATGGCTTTACCAGACATGACGAGTTAGTGGAGTGCTAAATTATTAACTAATGCTAGCAAGCATGTAGACTAATGAAATACGAGAAGCTCAGACTTCTTGGACAGGTGCCACACTGCAGCATCCCATATCATTTGTCAGATAATTAAATGCTCCATAAGGCATCGATACTACAAACATGGTTGAACAGACCAGTTTAATGACTCTAATTTGCGGGAATAAGCTCTAGTAGATAGCTATCGACCACAGCTTTGTGCAAACACCTTTCATTCAATCTAGCCATGCATCTGGCCTGAAGCTAAAATGAATAAAAGGAAACTGCACCCACTATATAGTGAAAGGTAAATTGTCTATACAGGCTAAAACCGTTTTTTGTTTAGCAGCCCGTAAACACATTTTCAGTGCTGTCAAGTTGGGAATTTTACCACTCACTGGACACTACATTAGGCTAAATTTACAGACACAACTTTTTACCCTTTTCAACCAAATGTAGGAGTAAAGGGATGGTTTTTAAAGGTCGTGACTTGCTGACCAAATTTATTCCAGAAAACAATGTCCATGGATATCTGGTGCTCAGTGACTCACTTACTTATGCTTTTTAAAAAAAAAATTCATCTCCACTCATTTGCTTTTTTTTTTTTTTTTTAAACAGTCACATGTGTTTCTACTGTGAAAGTATTAATTCCTCACCTTTATGTTGCCCTTCTTATTACACTTAATTGATCACAGTTCAAGACATCCAATTAGACATGCAGTTTTGTTTGATTTTTGCCCCTAATTATTCTCATTATCTCCACTATTGGTCTGAGATGCAGTACAGGACAGATGGAATGTGAGTCCACTATCTGTGTCTTCACCTCCATAAAGTTAGCTGTATTTTCACATTTGCTAGATAAAAGCATTGACTTTGTGTCTAAAATGTCTATATCTGCAGATACAAACTGGAAGTGAGTCTAGTGCGGGCATTTAATGCTCCCAAAGATAAGATGCATGCATGGGCTTATCAATCGTAATGCCAAAGAAGAAGAACAGCAACAACAACAAAAAAATGTAAATCAAATTTTAATAACTGGAGTTACTAATTGGTGCTTCAACAGTGTATCTTTTATAAAATGCAATTATTCAAAAGCTATAGAGCTTACTTTCTTGTCTTTCAAAGGAAGGTGCACAGCTCTTTTTATGACTCAAATCTATTTTTTAATGAAATCTGCTGAGCAAACAAGAGGCTTTCGCAGATATGCCAGTGCCATTCAATATTCATAATAGTCTGTGAAGGAGGCTTTAGAGGATCTGAGTGAATTGAACTGTGGATATTTGGAACCCATTGTTTTCAGTCTGCTCTTTCTCACTGGACAGTGTCAGCTGTGGCTTTAGAAATTTGCTTATAGACTTCAATCCAATCAGCACATCAGTTTATTCCAGGTTTGTAAAAAAAAAAAAGAAGAAGCACTCTGCTCCTTAGCACTGCCTGTTCACTGTTGTTGTGACCTTTTGGCTCAGAACCACAGCTTCCAACCAAGCATGACTGAAAATGTGATGCTCAGGCAAGAGTAAATAAAAAGAGAGCAACACATTTTTGAAGCATACGTCTGCAGGAAGCTACTCTGCTAATAGCACAGTAATAAGTCCTGTCTTGGTGCTGTCCTTGTCATCCCATAATTGAATTGGCTGACAATATCATGCTGCCACCACAGCGGGGGCTGGCAAACAAGATAAGTGCAATAATACGGCTTTATATAGAGGCAAAATGTCACAGCAGGTCGGCAAAGAGCAGTACAAGAATAATACATGAAATTTATTTTAAGGCATGCTCCGATTAATCAGCTGATATGATCATCAGTTTGAGTAGATCATTTGTCTGTTTGCTTATCCACAGAATTGTGCTAACGGCTGCCTCCGCCCCTCTTAAAGCATCCAAACATTTTTTTCTACAGGCTCAAGCTACTATATTTAGATTTAAAATGGCACTTGAATTTGAAGTAGTATTAGTCTTGTTTCCAAAAATCACCTGCTTTTCTAAGTGTGTGGTTTCAGAGTGTGAACTTGATTACATAGTGCCCTCAAAAGTGACTGTAAAGCTACATCAATGGCATTCCCACTAATGCCAGTTAAGTATCCCACAGCAGAGAAAACTGATGCATGTCTAGCAAAGAGGGCAAAGTAACTGAGCGAATGAAAATCTGTGACTGGGATAAAAAATAAAAATATATATGTTTGCATTCACTGTCTCGATCCAAATCTTAGTCACCCACATGATAATGTTTCACATTTTCATTTGTTTTAACACCCAAAAATGTACCACAGGTGTGCTGATGCAGCTGCCAGCTTGGCCTGAACTCCACTGCTTTGAGTCAGTGAACTGGAACTCTTGATTTTGTTTGTGGTGTTGGTGCTTTTGGAGCATGTTCACTTGAATAATCTGGCAAATAATATGACAGCAATGCCCATTTTTTTGTGTACAGTCTAAAATCCGTCATCATGCCATTGACAGAAATTGTAAATTGTCTGGTTAAACCTGATTACATCAAATGGGAAATATATATAACATACACTATAGTGTAAGTTTGGCTCATCAATTACTCTGTCGTAGCAGAACACAAAATATTCCTATCCATATTTATATATTTTTATATCCTTATATCCAGTAACTTGAAATATTTATCTGCAGCTATAGTTCATGCACCATATTTCTGTGACACTGACCATAGTTTGAAACAAGCACATTCATACCAGGCCAGGTTTGTTTAGTCCAAATTATTCTGCCTTATCTCCACTATTTCTGAGCTATAAAACAGATGGCATGCGATTCCACGACTTTGTGTCTAAAATGTACTTCTTATCTGCATTAACGCACAAACTGCAAGTGGACTATTGTGGAATTTAGATTTCATGAAGATAAGACNGATGATGTGCATTGGCTTATCAATTATAATGCCTCAAAGAACAAAAACTGTCAAAGGAAGATGTAAAGGTTCCTTTTATGGCTCAAATCTATTTTCCACTTCACTCTGCTGAGCAAACAAGAGGCTCTAGCAGACAGGCCAATGCTGTTCAATATTCATAATAATCCATAAAGGAGGCTTTAGAGAATCTGGGTGAATTGCATTGTGGACATACATTGTTTTTTTTTCTAATGGATGATTTAAAATATTTAGTGGGTACAGTATTTAATAAAATTATTTCATAATCTGCAGTGCAGCTGTTTCTGTTCAGAAAAAAAAAATCTTTGCATACTGATGGATTTTTATCTCTTCTGGTTGCAGTGGATAATTCAGAAGCTGACTGTAACAGTCTTCAGAATTGTTAAAGAACTCTCTCTGTGTAATACAAATCCGCTCTTGAGGAATATGCATATCCCACCACTGCAGCCTTTCGCTTATACTGAGTTACGGACAACTATTCTCATTCAAATCAAAAATTTAATTTGATAACATGTAATTTTAGGTTTTGGATTGTTATTACTGGTATTTGTTTAACGTAACTCAGTCTGAGTGTTCTGTTTTGTGCCAATTGACAAATTAAAATATACATCGGAAGCAGTTCTTTAGCTTTACGTGGTCATCTTTGTCTAATTCACATCATGTTTTGAATCTGTGCTAATTTCTTTAAAAAAATAATACAGTTCAATTTACAACTGTAATAACNGTCTATGACTTCTCTTGCTTGGAGAAACAGCATCAACAAAGTCTGAGTGAGACTGTTTTTTTTTTTTAACCCTTTCATGTAAATTAACTCCATCTTGTCATTTATGCAGCAGAAAGCAAACCCTGTTGTTTTTCATCTTTTCAAATTCGTTCTCTGCTGTGCTGTAATTGGTGTGTGAGAACACAGACCGCAACAAACTCTTCTCATGTTTTCATCCTCCCAAGGCACGAGAGAAACATTTGAATAACAGAGAAACATTTGTTTCTATAGCCTACTTTGGTTATCGAGGCCAGGATGAGGATGCGGGAAAGCGAAATCTGCAGCCACACCTTTCTGATGAGTGCAGTTCAGGATGCAGCACAAATAAACGCATGAGTGAGACAGAACCGATGAGTGCAGTCAGCAAATGAAATAAAGGCACAGATAAAAACAAAATGCCCAGAATTACACACTAAAGTAAGTTTAAATTGATCCACTCCTTTAAAACAAGGTCATCAAGACGCTTACTTATATATGCCAAATACTGCAGTTCCTCTAACGGCCACTAAAGCCTGGTTCCAAAAAGGAGTCAATCCTCACAGATGTCAAAATGCCCAAATTAACAGTATTAAAAAGTCTGTTTACAACCTGACACAAAAACAGATTTTTGTTTATATGCTTCCCCGTTGTAGCAACGGTAGTATGTATGCTGGCTCTTTTTTATTTATTTATTTATTTTTTACACCCCATCCATCTGGATCCTATTAAGGCCTAAGATTAGTGCCGTGGATGGTTTTGATTGACAGGTGTGCTGACACAGGGAGCTATAGCTGATACCTCTCAGCTCAGCCTCACTTCCTCTAAATTATATGGGCTAATGTGAGGTTCAGACCATCCAAGAAGTTTGTGTCTTTTTAATAGTCTGTTATTTAGCACTAATTAGCAGGTATCTGTGCCTGTGTGAAAGACCCATACATTTTACTTATTGCATTTGCTAACTAAGCCAAAAAATAAGTAACTTAGCACACCATGCTGGCATCTAAATATTGACACTTCTGTCTCAAAAAAAAAAAAAGTGACAGCAGTCAAAATGCTATCATTGTCATGCCATGGTGGCTATGCTATGTCCATCTTTTAATTACAGTCTGTTGTTCAGTCACATTGTTTCTCATAGTATTTTCTAGTCTTTTAGTAGTATTAGTTAGCAGGTATCTGTGTATGTCCAGTTGACCCATAGAGTTTATGAATGCAGCTTAATAAAATGATTGGTAATGTTAGTTCAGTGTTTCTCAAACTGTGGGGTGTGCCCCAATGGTGGGGCGCAGGGTAATGACAGGTGGGGCGCGAACGACCTGGGAGAAAAGTACTGCGGAACAAATGTTGAACATTGGGTTAATTCTCATGGCGGAACAAGGAAACGTTAGCAGGTACGTTAGCACAGCAACTACTGTCAGCTTCTGCTGTGTACATAGAGCAGTTGTGCTGCGGCTTTGCCACCACCGCCACCCTTGCGTGGCACTGAAGCTTGAAAATGCAGAGTCCAAAAGCCAATGGATGATGCCTCCATGGTTATATCCATCTTTTATATACAGTCTATGGCAATGATAAATTCTTATAAGCTGCAAATTTTACAAGGTAACTCCAGTACTTTTGCTGGCAGAGGGCTATTTTCATAATCAGTTGTCACAATCTTGTAAATTGAACATAATCAGGTTACGCACTGATGGTTGGACAGAACAAGCTATTTGAACACGTCATGTTATAAATGCTCACTGTTACAATGATTAATAATTTCTTAATGATATTTAAAGTTAGAATAATAATTAAATGCAGAAGCTCTTTTTCTCTGAAAATTTCTAATAAGTACTTTTGATAATAATAGCTACTCAATCAGTTAACTGTTGAATCCAGGGAATGAAAAGACATCTGATAAAACAAACACAAACAGAAAAGCAAGCCTCCAATTATGAAAAGAAAGAGCAAAGACAAAATTAGAAAATTATAAGTCATATGGCCCATTTAACCAGGTTCCTGGTTCAACTTTGACTTTTTGTACCTAAAATATAAAAATAATTTTAGGGTAACAACCAACAAGGATGAACTGAATATTGGAAACATTTCACCATGCTGCACTGAATATTCTACCTCTGTATACATCTCCAAATATAGAGATGAGTATAGAGGAACATACGCACTGAGAACGAAACCTCATGATGCCAGTGGTTTCCCTCATTGTTAGCCTTGAGCAGCATTCTTTCAGTACCATCTCTAAATAAAGTGGGAAGCATATTTTGGTTAAAATGTTTTCTTGTTTAGAACCCGTCTAATTGTTTTAGTGCTTGATTTTATAATGTAGTTTGTGGGAGCAGTGTATTCATACTATATAGGGGGAAAAAAAAGCATATGAAAAGTGAAATACTGAAAAAATAGAGAATAGTGAAAAACTAAGCAATTATCTAAGCAAAAGAGTGCACAATTATGTTAGTGATTTAAATGTACACACTGTAAACGAATAATCCATCACTTGTGACAATAAAACAAGATTTTTTTTAAATTGTGCCACCATATTCTTAGCAATGAGTCATAAATAACTGCACATAAAAAATATTAGGAATGTCTGTTTATGTTTTGTGTGTTTGGTGATTTTAAAATCTATAAACTGATCCTTTTTTTTTCTTTCAAACACACAAATCAAAATATCAGCATCAGTCTTAGCAAAATTGGTTGGTTACTCAGCTGCACAATGCTGATACCTTGGATCTTGGTATGTGTAGACACTGATTACTGATTTAATACTAGTAATAAATTAATAAACTGTGTTCCTCACTCAGTGGAAGAGACTGGGAATAAGTCAACATGAGGCTTCACTTAAACATTGCTAACTTTGTAAAATATAAACAACCAAGAATATCAATTTATTGAATTGGTACTATAAGTAAAATAATAAACGACAACAGAACCTAAATAAATAAAGTGACAAAAAATATAAGTGTGTTGTTCAATTAATTTATTTGCACTAGTCATTAGTCAATAGATGGCTGCCCCTCCCTGAGCCTGGTTCTGCCGGAAGTTTCTTCTTGTTAAAAGGGAGTTTTTCCTTCCCACTGTCACCAAATGATTGCTCATAGGTGATCGTTTTGATTGTTTATTTGGGTTTTCTCTGTAATTATTGTATGGTCTTTACCTTACAACATAAAGAGTCTTGAGGTGACTGTTTGTTGTGATTTGTTGCTATATAAATAAAATTGAATTGAATAGGCTCCTGCATTCTGCAGGGGGGGGCGTGCTGTTGTTTTTGGTATGTCTGTCTGTCTATTTTTTAACAATATAACAGCAAAAATACCAGTCCAATTAATACCAAAACCACACCATAGATGCATCTATGGTTTCTGAAAATTTATTATGTTTCTCAAAACAGATCTTTCTTGCAAATGAGACACTGAGTCTCAATGGGACTACCTGTATAAATAAAGGTTAAATAAAAAAATAAAAAAATCTTGGATGACTTAAAATCTGGGCAACCGTGCCCTCCAGGTAAAGGTCAAAGGGGAATTATGGGCATGGATAACAGGACCTATTTGTTATCTCTGTGATTCAGTGTTTGGAGAGTGACATATTTGTAAAGCGTTCAAATCAGCTAAAATGTTGGGTTGGTTGTACCCGGCAGCACTTCTTTAAAGTTGTGCTCATCTCTCCTTTCCCTGCTCTCAATTTCAGTACACCTCCTCACACACCACATGTCGCATATGGAGTGGTGCTGAAAAGAGACAGATAGAGCAAAATAATATTAATTTAGTCAGTATTAATCAAATGTTCTCTAACCATGAGTGCAATAAAAGCTTTCCAACAAATATGACCCTGAACATAATGAAAGTGAGAGGGAGTGAAAGAGAGAGATAGAAGCATCATCATCTGAGCTTTTCAGTTGCATCAGCACACTTGATCACAGTTTGCTTTTAAATCAAAAACTACCGCAAACATAAGAAAAGCTGGTGTTGGTGTTGCACGTTTGAAATACCTCCAAACTTCTGACCCTTTAATGGTAGCTTCCTCCATCAGTCCAAAAAATGGACATCTGATCCAGCCTTTTCAGTCAGGGTCAGGCCTTCATCTAACCAAAATTGATCCCTAATCTGAATTAAAAAAGCTCCAAAAGGAACCAAGAGCACAAACATGGTGGAGATGTCCAGTTCAGTTGAACTGACTAGAATGACCCTAGAATGGCTACAGGTCCAGGTCTGCTGACACATCTAAGCCAAACTGTACACAACATGAGTTATAAGCAAAACATTTACCCAGCATACAGTTGATGTGCTGGGAGAATATTATGTAGTTATGCTGGGCCTCCACAGAGGCTAAAACTGTTTTTGTACCAGGCTGTAAATTAGCTTTTTAATGCTGTTTAGTTGGGAATTTTACATGGGAGTCTATTGGATTGACTCACTTTTGGAATCAGCCCTAAGAGGCCATTAACTCAAGCTCCAGAAGTTGCCACATGCTTTTCTTTAATTTTGATGTCGAATGACAGGTTGCACAAGCAACTACCTAGCTCTCTTGGCTCTTGTTATAAACCAATCAGTTCATGTTAGTGGCAGCGCTGGAGCTTGAAAAGTTACATTCAGCTCTTTTATGCAAGCAAAGTGAAGCAACAGATCCATAATTCAGTTTGGCAATGCATATCACTTCGTAGTAAACAGAGGTGAGAGCTTTAAGGCCTGCAACACACGTACGTGTGAACGCAGCCTGACTCTCAAAATCAAACCACTGATTGACGTGTTTACTGACCTTATGATGAAGTCACTGGAGTCGATGAGGGCACCGTAATGGGACCCCTTCAGGTTCCCAGAGTTCCCCACGACAGCGCAGGTCCTGCAGCGCTCGGGGCTGGCGTCCATGTAAAGCACCTCATCAGGGATGACTTGGAACAGCTCCTCCACCACTTCACTGAAGTTGGCTGGCTGCCTCTCTGACTGCAACCACTGGTGACAGAGCACATGCAGGCCTCAGAGACAGACACACAGCTTCAGGGGCACTTTAAGTAGAAGTGATTGAACAAGGGCAGCGGAGCTCAAGACACCGAGCACACTTCTGAAAGAACCTCAGGGGCGGCTTAGCTCCGTCTGCGGGGGCTCTTTTGGCCCGGCTTTCTTCTGGCGGCTTTGAACTCGGAGAGACAGCAAATAAGTGCAGGAATGTGTGTTCACTGTCTACTGTTGCATATTGTGCAAAATGGATACAGGATGTTCTGCATCATTCTGAATTTTAAAGCAGGGTTTTGGATACATGTGGTTCAAATATTATCCTCGAGACTTTTCTACCATATTAAAACAACTGAGCAATAAGGTTGTAGGTAGCGAGCACACAAGTTTAGAATATACAGGAATTAATGAGAACTTCTCCTTTGCAAAAAAATGCATTTAGCCGTGTAACATGTAAACTTTGACAGCTCCTTGGAGGAAAGCGCGTGGATGCACCTTATGGTCATGCCCTTGCCTTGCGGCAGCGTAGGCCACACCATCTGGCCAGGGTACCGTTGATATGTGACACTTGCCTCATCAAGCTCCCTGTGAGAAGCACTTTCTAGAATGAATAGTGACAGGAGGCAACCTTGCAGTAATTTTCCTATTCTTGCATCTAATTGGCCATAGTGTGAGGTGAATGTGGGAATGCTGGATGCCTTCCAGATAAAGAAAACATAAATTTTTCTGAATTGGTCATTCTAATTCAGAGAGCTGTAGTCTAATGATGGGGTATACATAAAATACACTACATAATAGTCTAGTACATAAGTACTTATGTAGATGGGGTGAATTCTAATTTACAACAAAGTGGATTTAAACAAGGAATCCTCCATAAAACACTAACAGCTATCATGTCCTGGAAGCCGGCGTTCAATTTTTATGTTTTCTGGGTATTATGCTCCCCGAACACGACAGGCCAAATGTAGGGGGCGTAACATCCATTAAGATTTTTCCCGTGGAGTGAAAATGGAGGTTGATATGGGGGAATCTCAGTAAATAACAGTAAAAAAAACTGGCTTTCCTGTCACTCTGCATCGAAGGGCTTCACTCTCCGGGGGCCTTTTAGCAGTGATGCCCAGCAATCACACAGGTGACAAAATCCATCTTGGAAGAGGCAGAGATAACAATTCCTCTGCTGACTGCCATGTCAAGTCATGGTCTTCATGTCAAAACAAATACATTATGTTTAGTCTGGCACTAGATGGTTGACAGATGGAGATTTCAATAACTTGCAAAAACCGGAATGCATTGACTAACCAGGAAGGAAAAGGCATTTACAGTATTTTCACTGTTACAGTAGGATTAGTGACATTAAAGGGGGCCTGTTGTGCTTTTCCTTATTTCCTGTCATCTATATACTATTACAATGTTGGATGCTCATGTTAAACATGGCCAAATAATGAGGTCGGTGCATGTGTAAGCAATCCCTGTGAGCCAAAAGCTCAGGCTTTGCTTTGCTCTGAATATTCAGTTACTCTAAATACTCAAGTTTCAGGCATTTCTTTTTCAAATCTTGCCTTTGTGTGATGGCGGTATGAGGGGATATACCTAATATGGTCACCTCAGGCACACAGCTCTGGCTGTAAGCACAGCAGCCCAACCTATCTGCTGTTAAATTCTCCTGTTCACAAATGAAAGTTGGCGTAAAGCAGTGGCTGTCACAACTTTTTCTAGGATGCCCAACTTTAGAAGCTAAACGAGGTCCCACACTTTTTGTCACTTGAAGTGTCAAAAAAGGGTCCAATTAGAATTTTGGTGAAATAAAGTCAGCAGAGTAACAGCAGCAAACCCTTGTTTATTTATCCTTTTTTTTTTTTTTATATATAAGAAAAGTGTCAGGGAGAAAGTACAGTGCCACTCAATAATTAAGCTGTATCTTATTTAATATGTTCACGGAGTCTCACCTGCAGGAGAGACTCCAAGGAAAGAATTTTTTTTTAAACGCAATATTAAAATATTAAAATGGAAACTTGTTTCCACCACTGAAAAAAAGGCATCCATAACTTAAAATTTTGAGTGAATAAGTTGAAATTTTGCTTTAAGTATCTCAAAATTTCAAGTTAGCTCTGCCAAACCGGAAGCTCTGTAAGGGGCGGAGCAGATGGCACAAACACCAGTGTATTGCTACCAGTGTATTGCAAACATTTCAAATTCTTCATCTTTGAATACCTTCTTGCATATGATAACTGCATAAAAGGTATGGAATCAATGTGTTGGGACAGTTGATGCCTTCTGCATCATAATTTTGACAAAATTTCAAGTTATCGATGGCAATTTTTTTCAGTGGTGGAAACAAGCTTCCATGTATTAAATATGTGAACTTCAAAGGTTTGTGATTTTGGAGGAGCCATGGTTCCAGTCTTTGTGCTATGCTAACCATATGGCCTACTATTACAAGGCCATTCTTAGGAAACAGACACTAACCTTCTAGCAAAAAAGCCAGTAAGTAAAGTTCTTTGAAAATCCTTCAAAGGTCTACTGGATGCTAAACTACTTTCATGATTATCTAATAGCCTGCAGTATGATGGCGACAGATTTCAGTGAGCGAAGGGTTAAAGCTTCTCTTGTGCTTTCAAGGCATGTATGGAAAATGTCTCTCTTTATCTACAGATTTAGAAGAGATTGTGAGAGAATTTCCATATCCTCCATCTCACTTGTTAAATGTGAACAAATTGTGCGTGGGAGTTTGCTTCACAACTTGATCCTGGTTAAGACTTGTTGGATTTGAAACAATCAATGTGGCGAAAACAAACACATCTTGGGAGCATTACAGCAGTGTGTGATCTCTGTTCTTTATTCATGATCTTTCTTTTTCAGCACCTCATTTGCTCTCAGATGCTGAACGTGCATTATTTTTTCTTCCAATCTTGTGGAGAAACAGCACCTCAAATCCCACGCACACATCCCCTGAATCTTACCTGCCACCACTTAAAGGTCTCATCGGAGAGGACGCTGTTCTCTCTGGTCATCAGAGGGTGGATGGACTGATTGAAGCGTTCAGCGAACCACGAATCATCCTCCAACTCTGCTATGCACTGTCGACAAGCACATAGCCCTTTGGAGAAGACGTTGTCCGACAGGTGAAATGCATACTTAAAGAAGTAGAGCGAGGGGTCCCGGAAAGTATAACTGAACAGGAAAGTTGTAAATGTAATTAGGCAAAACAGCAGAGTAAAAGTCCTGTTTTTTCTCCATTTGAGCAGAGGCATGTTGTCAGTAGTCAACAAAATCAGCTTGTGGGAAACCTTGGGAGTGCAACAGAAAAAAGTAGCATCATGATAAATCTAGAGTCCAAAAGGTGTGAGAGAAAAAAGCAAAAACCTGCTGACCACATGGTACAAGTGACTCAGATATAGCACTGCTGCTGAAAAAGCATACACTGGTGCTGTTATTTATCAGACAGCTCGAGGTTTGGTTCATGAATGTCCTTCATCAAACCCATCAGCGTGGTTTCTTTGCAGATTTCTTTAGAATCAAAGGAAGATATATCCGCCGTGTGCTTCTTTCAGCCTGATGGTACAAGGGTTGTAAGTTTCAATACGCTTTACGGACTGCTCAGATGTTGACTCTGTGAGGTTGGTGACTGATGAAATATCCATTGTTTAATGATCTACCTAGAAGGCAAATAAAGAAGGCATTTTTGTGACACAAATGCAAACAAATGCAATAAATCTTTGACCTCTTATATTCCACCAGCTCACTGAAAATACAGTTAGACTTCATTTTAGGCTAAAAAAAAAACTAGAATAAGCTACCTTTCAAATCAAGCACTTTAACTGCATTTTGGCCTTACAGTTATTCTGTTACAGGATATTGTGCATCAAATAGTTCAGAATTTCACATATAGGTTTACAGGCAAACCTATTACTAACATTACCTCTAACCCTAAATAGGTTGCCAGTAAGCTGGTGGATGTTAAGAGGTTCAGTACATATCACAACCAATATTCTGCAAAGCTGATGCAATTTCACAGCACTAATAGTTCCAAGAGGAGTCTGTCTCAGTACAATTTATTTCCAAGATTGTGAAAAGTGTTTTGTTTATTGCTCTGTTTTTGCCAAATTACACAGGATGCATCAAAGTCCCTTAGCTCTTAAAAAAAAAAAAGACCATCATCAAACATCAGAAATGTCTTCAACGAACATGATTTCAGCCTTTCTGGAACAAAGCAGGCAACCTTAATCCCCCTTTTCACCCCACTGTTAAGAACATGCCAATAAATGTAAGCAGTATATATAGAAAGACAGACTGAAATCACTAACTGGTGAATTGCCATTTTGTGGTTGCAAACCTCCGATAACAGCAGTCAAGCTGCAGTTTACATCCATGTCTCTCCAGACTCATTTAGTATACACAGTGAAGACTTTGAAGAAATCTGATGAAAGTTTTTAATGGTGTTTATGCTTTGCCAATAAAGCTGAATCTAACAGAACACAAAGTTGGAGCCACAACAGCACATACAGTAACATGCTGTATCAAACATGGATGTTGTTCCAGAAAAGCAGCAAGTTCTTAAACAAGCCAAGAACCAGTAACAGAAATCTATACAATCGCTCAAACTTAGTGCCACCAATTTAGTATCTGAACAAATGACAAATATGGGCACAATCTCAGTCCCAATGTAATGGTATTTGTGGAAAATCATGGTGTCATCACTGAGGTTGACCTTTTTGAAAATATGCAGCAAGTGAATGATATCAATGGCCACCACAACAGCAACCTGACCAGTGAGCTGCAAGAGAAACAGGGATGAGTTTCTGCCCCAAGTGGAGGAGTTTAAGTATCTCAGGATCTTGTTCACAAGAAGGAGTGAGAGATTGAAAGATGGATGGAGCTGTCAATTACTGGTCAATCTATGTTCCTACTGTCACTTATGGTCACAAGCTTTGGGTAGTCATCAAAGTACAAGATGTCAGATGCAAGTGGCGGAAATGAGCTTTCTCTCAAGGGTGGCTGGCTTCTTCCAAGGTGAAGAGTGCAGTCATTTGAGAGGAGCTCAGAGTAGAACTGCTACTCCTGCACATCGAAGGGAGCCAGTTGAGGTGGTTTAGACATCTGATTAGGATGCCTCCTGGGCACCTCTTGGGTGAGATGTTCCAGCCCTGTCCTACCGGGACAAGGTCCTGGGGTAGACCCGAGACACGCTATACAGGTTATATCTGTCAGCTGGCCTGGGGTTCTCTGCTTTGACTGCTGCTCTTGTGACCCGGCCCCAGATAAGCGGAAGAAAATGGATGGATGGATAATACTATATTTATTGTAAGTGTCCTTACACACACCTGTTATTACTGTCTTTCTCAATGTTTGTCTGACTCCCTGACAATCCCCTTCTCCTTTTCTTGTCTCTTGCCACTTATGTCCCTCTATTTGTTGCACTTGTTCTAAGGTCTGGATAAGTGTTGAAGTAAGAATTCATATGCACATAACACTCGGAGAGCTTTCACTGTGATCATGTACATGTTTGGGAAGTATCCAGTTGGAAAAGTAATAAACATGTTTGTCTTCATAAAAAAATGCAGGCAAAGTAGGAATATTCTCTGGGGAGGGTGCATTTATATACTTTATTATTAGGGAGACAACAGATCAGTATATCATTACATCATTAGTACAACATTAGTGGTTTGTTGCTTCTTCAGCAAGAGGCAGGTCCTCCACTAATGAGGACAGCCTGACTTCTTCATTTAGCTCCAACCACACATTCTGGTCATGAATCCACTGTAATTGTTGCTATAGCTAACCCTGGATACGTCTGCTTTTTTCATGCTGAGCCAAAAAAATGAAATGTGGCAATTTTATGACCTCCTCCTTTTTTCTGTTTGCATCTGTCATTTGCTAAGCACACTTCTGCTTGTTTCATTCTTGTTGGAAATGCTGTATCTGTGATAACTAGCTGACTGTGGGAGATACTAGTAGCCTCAGCAGTGAGGTGAAAGGGGCAAGTGAAATATAGACTACTGTATTCTAGAAATGCTGTCATTTTGTTATGATAAAAAAATAAATTATATATATATATATATATATATATATATATATGTTTTCACAGGACTGCATAGAGTCCTGTGAAAAACTATACAACCTTACTGCTTTCATAGGAATTAAGAGGGTAAGTAGCAGCCAGGTGTTGCTAATCAAATGCACTTGATTAAGTGATCATCAGCAATTGTGAGTGCCTGTATAAAACAGAAGTTTTGGCAGCTTGCTGGTCTGGAGCATTCAGGTGTGTAGTAACACAATGCCACAATCTTACCATGACTGCACGACCCATCAAACTTACCCTAAGATCAGACTATGCAATGCTCAGAGAAACTGAATAAAACTCAAATGAATCAGACTCTACAGGCCTCAGTTAGCATGTTAACTGTTAAAGTTATTGACAGTACAATTAGGGGAAAACTGAACAAGCGTGGCTTGTTTGCAAGGGCTGCCAGAAGAAACCTTGTTCTCCCTAAAAAGAACAAGCAGCAAAGTTTGGGTCTGCAAAGTTGCATCTGAACAAACCACAAGACTTCTGGAACAATGCTCTTTGGACAGACGAAAATTAGGCGGCGATGTTTGGCCATAATGCACAGCATCATTTTTGGTGAAAACCAAACACAGCATATCAGCACAAATATCTCTTACCAACTGTCCAGCGATGGCAGAGGGGTGATGATTCGGGTTTGTTTTGCAGCCACAGGAACCTGGTAGGCAGGTCCTGTGGCTGCAAAGTAGGCAGACCTCCTGGGGTTTCTGTATACCAAAGTGCTCTACAGTCAAATGTAAGGCCATCTTTCTGATAGCTAAAGGTTGACCAGAATTGGGTCATGCAACAGGTCAATCAATCCCAACAGAATGGCTGAAAAAGAAAACAATCAAGGCGTTGCAATGGCCCAGTCAAAGTCCAGACCTCAACCTGATTGAAATGCTGTGGTGAGACCATAAGAGAGCTGTGAATAAACAAATGCCCACAAACCTCAACGAACTGAAGCAACATTACAAAGAGTGAGCCAAAACTCCTTCACCACAATGGACTGATGAAGTTATACAGAAAGTGATTAAGTTAGTGCTGCTAAAGGTGGTTCTAAACCCTACTGAATTATTATTACTTAGTTTTTCAGTCATGTGAAACTTTCTTTTTACATAACCATATATTATTATATATTATAAGATATGGTTTCAGAATATATGCCTGTCAGAAGTGCCCCCTGGTGTGCATTTTCCTCTGGGCCCCTGCCTAAAATGCACGCTGGATAATCCGGCTCAGCAAAAAGGAGACGAAAATAAACAAGAATTTCACTGATAGTATTCTTTTTAATCTATAGATATTACATTAATATCACTGTTGTTACCTAAATGATAATTATTTTGGGAAAATCTGATATCAGCCCGGTGCTAAAATTAAAACACATTTACAGCTTGAAAAGCAGTGTCAGTGAAAACAAACTGAAACTCTTCTGAGAGGACGGTCTGCTAAAAATGGTTGGGAACCACTAAGATAAACCATGTTCAACACACTGTGGAGCCTATAGAGTTATTCAGAAACATGCTGGTGATAAAATTCCCAGAATACCATTAAGTATTTTTTTTTTTTTTTTAGCTCGGCTTTTCTCGACAGAAAAAGCAGGCAGACCTCCTGGGGTTTCATTTCAACATGAAAAGGCCACCTCTGCCTTTATACAGGGCCCGGGCTTTATTGTGATGTGCAGCAGTGTTTAGGATTCCACAAATACCTCTATATTTAGGCAACAGCAGATCCATGGTGATAAAGTGCGTTCATCGCAATGCAGGGTGAGAAAGATATCAGAAAAATGAACCCCAGAAAATTTGCAACCTGCCCTTTGCTCTTAACAATTTCTGAGTGAGCCCACCATATAGATGGTTTGTGGGAAACTCCATTACAACGAGAGAAAGGCTGCGGGTCTTTCCTGATTAGAAATTGATCAGGTCATTCAAATTCCACCCTGGAGGGAAGCAAAGAGGATTGGGTTGAAGACTGCCTGAAAAAGACTGCGCAGCGACACAGCTTGCCTGTTGATTTCATTCTTGCTATCGGAGCAGAAAAACAAACTGTACAGCCGTTTATCAGCTGCACTGACACAGACCAGTGCACAGGCAGGCATAGAAGTGATCCGGTCTGCTGTTTGGGGCTCAGTAACTCACAGCGCAGCACAGATTTGCATAGAGCCCAAGGTTGGTTATTGTCAAAGGCAGTGAGTTTGACAAGGATACCTGGGGACACGTCTAATGGACATATCAATGAACAGGCCTACTTCTATAAAACAGGCTGTTGACTCCACTCAGTTTGAAGCGCTTGGGCATTAAGGGTCCAGGTGGATGGGAGAGTGAGCAGAATTTATTCCCAAACAGGTGGTGACTCCCCGCTTTTGACAACACACCGACCGTCATCTCGTTTCTCTGACCTTGTCCGACTGAAGGCTGGCAACCCTGCGCTGATCAAAGATTGCCAAGCTGAGACAGCAAAGCGTCTGTTCACACTTCAGAGGCTGCAGGAGGGTTAGGAAGAGAGAGAGTGGGAGAGAGATATAGTGGCAAACAGTAGAGAGGGAAAAAGTGCACGAGCTGTGATCCCCCCCCCGCCTAATCTTCAGTTCTGAGAAGTCATCAACTTTGCAGGGTGTAGTTACAGTAAAGTGTTTTCAGTTTGTGTTCCGTGGAAATTGTTTTTTCTCTCCGGCTTACCTCTGCCACAATTTTAGAAATCAAAATTCTGCAGTTTTCAAACTCCTATGTATTATATAGTTGAGAAAGGCATCTGCTGAGCTGAGAGCTCGCTGAGTTGAACCAAGCCTCAGTTGAAGTTAACTCAGAAGTGCTGTGATCACTATGTCAGAGTAGTTTTTACATTAAAAAAAGTCACAAAGGCTATCTCACATACTTGGCAGAAGTCCAAACTGAGTGAATGTATAATCTTTTCAAAGATTGCTTTGTCTTTACTGACATTGCCTTTCAACACTTGCACACATATATATAATATAATACACCCAATTTCATGCTTGAGTGTAAAAAAAAAAATCCAGTTGTTTTGCCTTAAATATGAAGATATATTCAGTAAAAAGGCAAATATTTCTTAATTTTTCCAGTGGTGGTAGTCAAGCTTCAAGGCCTTCCTCTTTTCTTTCTTTTGTTTAGTTGATTTCTTCCTGTTGTATCTTCTGTTTCAAGAATAAGGTTTTCTTTTCTTTTTTTTTATCCAATTGTTGCTCTGGGCTGTGTGTGGGTGGGGCTGCGTGTCACTGCCACTGCTGCAGCTGTTGATCATGTTGATTAGTGGATCAGACTCTAGTAACTACCCTTTGTTTATAGAACACTGGCATGCACCTTTTGCCTCACAGTTCTCCCTGCAGCTCTCCTGCAATTGCCACTTGTCCCTTTCAATTTAAAATACTGTCTGACTTTTAGTAGGTTGAAACCACAGTGATAGTGCAAGAGTGGCTTCTCTTATAGCGCACCAATTTTTACCTACTAACTTAAACAAAACTAGCCCAGTAGCATGTGGAAAATGCCCAATGGGGCAATACTGACTGTATATAGAAGGCAGGTGTAGCCACCATGAATTCAGATAAGTAGCATATCCCATAATTCTAGGCCTATATATAATAATACTTTGTGTAATAACTCTAATTATTTTTGTAGTGGGAACATCAGTTTTATTCTGTACCCACTGTCTCATTATATTATATTATATATTTTTTGGAAATACAGCTTTCACTTTAGAAACACAGCTTGCCAAATGGTAGTAGGGAAACTTTTTTGCTGACTGATGCTGGACTTCAAGTGAGTCAGTGTGTTCCCACTGTGTAACCAGAGTGCCCTCTTCCAAATGAATGATGGGGCAGCGTTTCTTCATGCAGAGTTGAAGCTGGTCTAAACGTGGCCAAAAGAAGAACATTTATAACATGGGAAACTCTGTCCGAATGACAAAAAGCCTTTACACGTACAGCCAGTGATGATACATAATCCATGTCTGAAAAGGGCTTTAGAAACACTTATTATACAAATAAAGGAGCCTGCCAGCTCAATTTTTTTTTTAACGTGCACAACATTATAACAAACCTAAAAGTAAGAAAACCTCCTCTATCATCAACATTCAACATCTGAAACTGCACCAGACGGGATGAATGAGAAGAGATGTTTAAAGCAACCAAGAAGAAAATCCGGAGGGATTTTCTGTGAAATTTCTGCTTTATAACTAATAATACGTCTCAGAGAATAAAAAATGAAAAAGGTCCAGATTTTACATTTGATGGCATCACATCTATGAGTCTTCATGCTCTGGTCTCTGCCTTTGATGGAGAGTATTTCATTTTCACAGTTATTGACTTTCAGCTCAGCGCTCCATTTTAATAAAAGGGGAGGTATGGTTATGTTTCTTGCACTGGCAGATAAAGAGGATTCAGGGCTGCTGAGGGATTGAACAGCGAGGGCAAAGTCTTTTGACATGATTTGAATAAGCTGAGGAATGTTTTTGAGGTCAGTTCACACATGTGAATGAAGCACTGCGCACGTCGTTAGATTAATTAATTTAGCTGGACTGGGCTTGTAGGCTTGTATAAAGAAAAAAAAAACACATACTATATAACCATTCGTCATTTCTTTTTGTTTTAAAGTCTGCAACCATGTTAACTGCTTTTAAAAATACAATATGTGGGTTGGAAAACAAAAAAGAAACACACATTGAACTGAGGGTTTGTGTGACTCTCAGAGGGTTGGAGCTGTTTGATGAGCCCTGACATCCTTTTAAAATTCAGCGGACTAAACAGAGATCACATTTAAAATGCAGCTGTTTATCTAACTGCTGACATTTTGAAGGTGAGAATATTGTTTGCCCAATAGCAATAACTATTTTTAAACAGGAATGGGGCGCGTGCTTTTCTATTTATTGATCTTTACATGTCCTAATTTGTATACTGTATGTGATAAACATGCTGTAATAAAAAAGCATTTTGTATTCAAAGATCTATAGTTAGCATTTGCTCGCCTTCATTTGTTTACTGCAGTTTTTTGTTGTTGTTGTTTTTGTAGACTGTTTGTTTCCATTCTAATTAATAGGCCAAAACAAAAAAGGGTTTAAGTCCAATAAAAGAAATTATAATAAAATTGTTTTCAAACTTGTGTTTTGCGGCTATATGCTACAGGCAAGCTATGGCGTACAGCCCGGGCTTCATTTCCCAGCTGGAATTTCGGGACATATCCTTATTCACTGTTTGTCAAATAAATACTGAATTGAAGAGTGATGTTACTCATTTATGTGCCGTTAATATGAGCGTATTAGCTTAGATTAGCATATAAACTGGAAAAGGGGAAACAAATAGCCTTTCTCTCTCCCACTATAACAAAATTCACCTACTCACACTTCTGAAATTTAACCCTTAACACGTTTTATCCATTTTATTTTATTCATGCAAAAAGGAAGCACAAAACGAAACTATCAGTTTTCTTCTGTATCCCCTTTGCTTCTCATTATTTGTTATTCAAATTGTTATATTGTGTTTCAATCGAAACTCTGACGTTGAGTCCACCCTAACGAATTTCTGCGGGGGAGGGACTTATACTTCCCCTAACCAATCACCAGTCTTATCCATGCAAATCTATCAGTTTTAGCCATGCCAACATGCAGGTTTGTTGAGTAAAATGTAACTGATACCAATAATGAAGTCTCTTCTGACTGTCTGACAACTGCTCAGAGCCAAAGTCTTTGTGCCAGGCTAACTGACTGCTGGCTTTTCATTTAATGAAGAGCTATGAGAGTAGGATCACTTGTCAAATATAAATCTGTAACAGAAAGCCTATGTTACCTGAAAACATTCCTTTATCTGTTCCACTATTTTCACGAAGGATCAGCAGGTTAAATCCACGGCCAAAGGCAGGGTAGTAAAGTCAGAATGTTCTGGGATTTGTTGAAAAATAATAACGCGATATGAAAACACCAGTCTTGGTCTTATTATTTAGGCCTGCAGTCTACAAGTTTCATAAGTTTCATAACCTCAGTGCCCATATGGTTGAAAAAAAAATGACTTGGTTTTCAGATTTTGGTTTACACTCATTCTGATTCAGTTTTTTTTCTGTCTAAAACCCCAACGACTCTCCTAAAACAGTCTCAAATTTTACACGACACTCCACCTGCGGGCATGTCGCAGCATTTGACTGAAGGTCACTGTGTTTGTCACACTCTCTCACAGTGACTAGGATGTGTGGATGTTAAATAAATACATCTCACTACTGCATGGCTGAATGTGTGGAAATAAATGCTTTCTTTCTTGTTCCTTTGCAGACAGGGATGTGCTTCACTGCCACAAAGCAGCACACATCCTCTCCATTTACATCATCGCCTGCTTCTTTTATGCCCTTGTTGAAATCAGCTTTACTTTTATTAACACAACTGCAATAAACCTTTACTCCTTTGTCCTGACTCAGCAGCTGATTATATATCTAATTTTATTGCTGCAAAATTACATTATCCACTCACTTTCACTCTCTCATTGCATTTCCACTGATTACTGCAGACTCTCATTCGTCACGTCCTTCACAGCCCTCCATGTACCTGCAGTTGCCTGAAGCAGTAAAGTTTCTGTGGTGTGTTAACTCCCTGTGAGGCTGCCTTATTCACTTCAGGCTGATGTCACCAAGTACAAGCACGGAGCAGTGCAGTTTGAGATGAATCTTCACACTGTGTTTCCAAGCAATTCCCACAGCTCACGCTTACCATTTTAAATGCCTTAACACACCCCACCCCCACCACCCCCTTTCCCTCCAGCTTGGTTCCAACCACCCCTAGCCCCACTGTCTGATGATATTGTATATATTTTTTACCACCTTGTTCCAGCTTCCAGCTATGTATGATGTTTACACAGTGAAATATTTAAAACTCTTGTGATTTTTTTATGGTTGTACTACTCAATCAAATGTGCACTTTCTCTAAATCCCCCCCCAAGTTTGGTATCGTTGGATACTTTGGCATCTCTACTAGAATTTTAAATAAGGCTCTGACAGTTTTGAATGTTTACATGTACAGAATGAGTTTGTAATGAGTGACCCAGTAAGCTACTAAGATTTCAAATTCACTATTAAAGTCCAAACTGTAATACAAGCTGAAAGATTGTGTAGACATGGGTTTAAAGGTTAAATTCATGGACCAATACGAAGCATCAAGAAAACAGACTGTATAAAGGGTGAACTATTAAAAGTTTTTCCATCATAGTCGAAACACAGCCAAGCAAACTTCAAATGAGTGAAAAAAAAGCTGATGGAAATACAGCAATTATCTTGGGCATGAGCAATTTCATCCTTAGAACAAAGACCACAGCTGGAGTCCTGCAGCTGGAACTTGATTTTTAATACTTTCTTTGGTATTACTTTTACACCATTTTCATTCACTGTTCAATTAGTTTAGGTTTAAAGTGCAGTCGCCACTTTTTTCAAAGCTCTGTTTTCTTAGTTGCCAGGGTGATGTTACCCCCCTGAAGACTCCTTTATTTCCTATTGAAATCCATTAGTTTCAAAGTCATGCTGAGTGTAAGGCAAACATGGGAAAATCTGTTGCTTTTTTTTGCCATGACACACACTTCTGTTTCACCTAGGTCATGATTTAGTTTCTATTTCTTCTTGTTTTGCATTTATCAATACACAAACTTTACCATCTTAGTGAGTGCAACTACTTTTAAAAGCAATTTTTTTATTTTATTAAGTCCTGGCACTTCAACTGAAGATTTTTATGTGCAAATTCAAAAGGTTTTTCACAGTGAAAAGTTCTGCTACAAAATCATTCCTTTATGTAATGCTGCACAACTTCCGGTGCTTCCATTAGGTTTAGATTGCTCCTTGGAAGCGCCATCCTGAGCGCCCGCATGTTCACATGGTGTTTCCATCTCTAACTTGCTCAGTGAACAAACATTAAGAACTGAGATGACTTCCATGGTGAGGATCATCTCTGGGGATAAGAGCTGGAAGACCAGTCCGTTCACTGGAAGAGCTTGAAGGCTGCACATGAGGTCAGGATGCTCGTTTTGTTGTTGTTGCTAATTATTATTATTATTATTATTATTATCATTATTATAACAATGTAAGGCAATTGAAATAGACATTTTGCTGCAAATAACCTGAACTGTCAATGTCACAATGCATTAAAATTTTTATGGCCATAGCAAAACAATTGTCATGCACCACCGGCTCTGCTCAGTGGCCACGGTGGACCACAGGCTAGCCACCCCTGTGGCCACACAAGAATTGGTGAAGCCCATTGGGGCTGCTATACACATCCAGGCAGCCTGCTACTGTTATTTTACTAGAACTTGTTATTCTAGCAGAACACAGAGAATCATTTCTCTGTGGCTTTCACTCCCATAGAGACATAGTTGACCTGCATAACCGCACATTTAAATTGTAAATATCTTAGCAACAACAAGGATAACTTTAGAAACTGTTTTTGATAACTGAGGGCTTCCCTAAACTTTATTATATGAGTTTTCATGACGTACCTCTGTACCAGCATAAGCAAATAGACAAAAAAAAAGAGAAGACAATGTATTCTGAAGTGATTTTGTGCAGAAAAACTAAAGCGACAGGCGGCAGGACTGGACGAGGACATTGGACAAATTTAGTTATAGTCAGGTACCCTTTTGCCCAGATACCAAAATCACATATACACACAAATAGTGAGGGTTCTTTTTAATCAAAGATATTGCTTGTGCGTATTGTGGTCTGCTGTAATTCCAATTTGACAAATATTGTGGGCCTAAAGGAAGCCACCGTCTGATGTCTTTATATGCTGAAACCTGTTTGAAGATTTCAGTTTGTTGAACATTACAGGTATTACAGGTTTTCATTTGTGGGACACAACAGAGCCACTGTCTCCATGAAACCTGTTTAACTCCCTGATTGAGGCCAAAGTGCATCAGTTTTTAAGGTTAAATAATTGCTATTTAAAAGAGTTATTTCCCTCTGACTGGATGCTTTATCTGATTCTGCTGTTGATGAGCACAACAAATACAGGTCGATATTTACTTCAAATCATTTTCTTCACTCTGCTGCAGAGTCACGACACAGAAAGAATAAAACATCAATATGGTAATGAAGACAAAAAAACAAAAATCCAGAGGTACAGGTGCACATTTTGCACAAACCATTTGCCCTCTCTCTAACTCAGTATCAGCCAGCTAATGATTTTCAGATTTGATGAGCTCCTTGCATAGTAAAACCAAACTCAGAGGTAGAGGCAGGCACAGTTACAGCCTCCTGTGAAAATGTTCACTCTCAAATGAAAACTCTCTGACCATTTTGCATGCTGTCAAATGTCGTCTGCTCACCTCCACGCACGGTAACTGACAGCAAGGTGGACAGAATGTAAAGGAGCTCTGATTACTGATGTCCAAAATGAGACGCCTCTTTCATTAATCATGAATAAGGATGCATGATGCCTACAATAGAATGAAATGGGTAGTCCATTTGGCAGCAGACAATTCATGTTCCCATGATAACGGGGATATTTTTTTTCCCCTCGAGTTCCTGTGTTTTTATCTCTAGTTTTGATTAGGCCATTTTGCATGGAGACAAATGATTTTCCTGCACTTCCACTGATAGCCAGCTGCAGCCAGGAAGAGAATGTAAAACAGGCCTCAGTATTTATACATTTCGTCAAGGAAGTTCTCCATCCGAAAGGCGATGTCTGTACCATTAATCATGAGCACCGGGGGAAGGTGTGGGAAGAAATAAAACAATTCATTTGCATTTTTTTCCAGACATAAAAATGTCCACTGTGATGCAGCTGATTCTTTATGTTTAGTGCTTTTGATCGTACAGTGTTTTACTGTG
This sequence comes from Australoheros facetus, assembly GCA_030220045.1. NCBI lineage: Eukaryota > Metazoa > Chordata > Actinopteri > Cichliformes > Cichlidae > Australoheros > Australoheros facetus. The sequence continues at coordinate 5,402 of JASGAU010409481.1, read as the reverse complement.
CAGCAGTTTTACACGCAAATGCCTTTCCCTCTTTATGTAGATGCAAAAATATGAGCCACAAAAGGAGATCAGATGGCACAGCAGCATGTTTACTGAGGACTGAAGTCCTTGGAGGATTCTTCCGCACTGTAAGCTATTTTGCCACATGTAGTCAGAAATTTGGCACACAACTAGGAAACATGTTTCCAACAGTACAAGTGGTCCTATTTAACTGCGAGGCACAAGGACACTCTCTTTGTTTAATTTCTGACAGTCATTATTCAGGCATCAGGTGGGATGGTGGTTCTGTCACTACATTACATCAACGATGCAGAATGTTGCAATTTTTTTTTGTATCAAATGATTTCTCTATCAGCGTGCCAGTCAGATCCACTGAGGATTTCAGTCCGTCTCTGATCTTGTTCCAGATTCACTTCTGCATTTGGGAAAAATCCTCTTCTGTCAAGAAGAATATGAAAAGCAAAGTGTCCTCTCCAGAGATTGAAAGCATTGGTTGTTTGTTCAAATTTTAAAGAACTAATGTTTATGTTTACTACCGTGACACAGCAGAAAGTGGTATGACATCCTGGAGTGAAAATGATGCACGCACAGGTGTTTGTGGCTGGTAAAATCGGTATGACTCACAAGACTGTGGGTTTAACACTTAATAGTGATTTCTTGTATCTATGACCATGATTTTCCATGCCCTCCCTGCGGAAGACAGAGGTCTTGAGGTTCTCGGTCAATCGCTGCCACCTTAGCGTCATCTTGATAACATTCTGCTAGCAGTAGTTTGTGATGTTTTAGAGAAAAACACAACAAGAGACTTTTACTATTATACTACTATCTGAAAGAATAAATAGTCAGTACAGAATTGGAAATTAAGAAACACAAATGGATAATTGTTTTCGGCTGTTAAAGCAGGACTAGTCCACCTTGCTTGGTGCACTGTAGCCCCAGTGGAAGAAACCGCATACACAATAATAAAAGGTGTACGTGTAGATGCATACAGTGCCATGAAAAAGTTTTCACCCCCTTCCTGATGTCTTAGTTTTTTTGTATATTTCTCACACTTACATGTTTCATAACATCAAATCAATTTTAATATTAGACAAAGATAACCCGAATAAATCCAAAATGTACTTTTTAAATNATCATTAATTAACTGTGATTAAGCACATTTTTTTGGAAAGCTGAGTTCAATTTCACCAGCCACACAACAGCCTGGTTATTGCCAGACTTGTTGAATCAAGAAATCACAAAATAGAACCTGTCTGACAATGTGAAGAAGGCTAAAAGATAAAGGCTAAAAGAAGTAATTGACATCTATCAGTCTGGAAAGGATTGCAAAGCTATTTCTAAGGCTTTAGTACTCGAGCGAACCACAGTGAGAGCCGTTATCCACAAATGGAGAAAACTTGGAACAGTGGTGAACCTTCCCAGGAGCTCCAAGACCTCGTTGACAAATCATCCAGGAGGTTACAAAAGAACCCAGAACAACACCTACAGAACTGCAGGCCTCACTTTCCTCAGTTAAGGTCATAGTTCATGATTTAATGTTTCATGAAAAAAAATGGGCAAAAATGGCATCCATAGGTGAAAACCACTGCTGACCAAAAAGAACACAAAGGCTCATCTCACATTTACCACAAAACTTCCTGATCCCCATAACCTGAAGTGGACGTGAACTTAGACCCCTGAATTCAGCTCTCTACCAGAAAAACCTGAAGGAGAATCAGTTTATGGTCTTGAGATTAAACTTGGGTTGTGCAGCAGGACAATGATCCAAAACACACCAGCAAGTCCACCTCTGAATGGGTAAAAAAAAAGCAAAAAAAAGAGAGAAGGTTTTTTGGAGCGACCTAGTCAAAGTCTGGACTTAAATCTGATTTAAATGCTTTGGAATGACCTTAAACAGGCCGTTCATGCTTGAAAACTCTTCAGTGTGGCTGAATTAAAACAATTCTGCAAAGAAGAGTGGGCCAAAATTTCTCCACAGTGATGTGAAAGACTCAGTGCCAGTTATCATGAATGCTTGATTGCAGTTCATGCTGCCAAAGGTGACACCACCAGTTATTAGATCTAGTGAGCAGTTAGTGTTTCACAGAGGGCCAGGTAGGTTTGGATAACCTTTTCGCTCAATAAATGAAGTCATTTTGTTTTTGCTCTGGTTATCTTTGTCTTAATTAGTTGTTTTCAATAATTTTATATTTCTGTTACAAAGTGAGAAACATCTTACAGAGACTGTCTAACTCAATCTATTTTATATGGAAACAATGTTAACATCCATCTGTCTATGCTTCGGTTTTTGGCCTCAAACAGTTTAAACCATGTTTGCTGAGACCTTTCTTTGTCTCAGACTCAATAAGTCTGATAACAGATTCAATAACTCAGTAACAGCTGAGACACACTCAAGTCCTTAAAATCATCACAGATATGTTTGACATGCTCTGAATGTGAAGAGTTTTGAACATGAGCAGATATCCTGCTGAAACAGATTTGAGCTAAAAAAAGGGAAAAAAGCGCCAGGTGTTGATAAATCTGCAAAATATAATTTTATCATCGATGTGAGCTGTTGCCACATGCACATTAAGCAGGTTACTTCCCCAGACAAAAGGCAACAAAAGCATTCTGACCTTCACATCGAGACCCAGACGAGCCCACACGAGTACGTAAGAGACTGTTGACTCAGCAGGGATAATATTTAATAAGAACAGTTAAGAATAATTATTTGAAAGTAATATAAAATGCATGAGAGCCTCACTGTGTTTCCACCATAAACTGATACAGAAAAGGTCTAAATTAATTCATAAAAATTCACCAGAATTCTGGATATCCAGCATACCATGTCTCATGCAGTGCTCAAATGAAACCTACAGGAAACTATTTTTCCTTAAAATATGACTCTGCCTTAACTCGTGTTTCCTAAATCTAACTAAAGCCTAATCACAGGCAGGGAGATGAGTATGAAGCTCATAAACTCACCCTACTCAGCCTTTTCTCTGCATTTGTACTGAGACATGGCTTATCATATAGAACCATCACATAGTCAAAGTTTTATTTTGTACAATGATTTGTTTTCCGGCCTCATACCTGCATGTTTCATGCTAATCCACAAATCCTAGCACGCTAAAACACCTGTTTAGATGAACATGGTTAACCTGCTCGTCACAGTTTGCTGATTCAGTTGTGAGTATTTTGCAGTATGTATGCTGATAGTAGGATTTTGCTATAGGACTGCTGTGCCTAACTGCAGTTTCACAAATCTGGCATTGCAGACTCCTTTATAGGCATTCATATTTCCTTAAATCATTCTCCCCAGGATTTGCTAATATAGCTTAATCTGCTAAGAATCAGCATTTCACTCACTATTATTAGCTCATTTGATTTCAGGGTACCTTTAAACAAATCCTGACAGTTCAATATCCTGCTACAATATTTGTTTTCTTTGGAAAACATTCCCCTGTGAATTGCATGTTTGTACAATCTGTTATATCAATACCTGTGTTTTTAACACTTATATTTACATTATGTGCTACTGTGTAAATGCAACATTTTGTGGTGATTTTCCCAGAAAAAAAATCCTTCTCCAACTGAAAGTGTGTTGTAACACTTTTGTTTTCTGGCAAGTTCCTGTCAAGACATCAAGCATGTGGAGGTTTATCAGAAGAGCACACCTGGGGCACAGAGTGTACTGTTGTGATCCTGGGTTTTCCAGACCCAGCGGTTTGTGTTTTGGACTGTTTAAGTCTGTTTTGGTCACATCTCAGTGATTCTTAGTTTATTGAAGTATTTTTTGCGGTTTTGAGTTTTGTATCATTTTCAAGTTAGTTTCTTGTGTTTATGTTCTCTAGCCTTTTTTGCTGGAAGGGTTCTGGTTAGTTGTGTGTACTTTGTTCCTTGTTTCAGTTTTCATACCTTTCCCCGTGTGTCAAGTCTGCATTTCTGTTGTGTCTAGTTATTTCCTGTTTTCCACAGCTGTGTCCTTTTTCTCTAATTGCCTTATGTGTGTATTTAAACCCTCAGTTTGATTATTGTAAAGCCTCTGCATGTGTTCTTGCGCTTTGTGAGTAACCAGCAATAAAGCTGTGTTTTAAGTTCAAGTCAGTCTCCAGCGTCCTGCATTTGGGTCCACATCGTGCCTGCCACACTGCCGTGACAAGCTCCATTAATATATATCAGTGATATATTGTTAGAGCCCCAATGAGATAGCAGTAGGAATCACACTTTGAGGTGCTAGGATGATATTATTTGTGAAGGTTTTCGTGGGATAAAAATCTTAAAGAATAAAACATATTTCTCAGTCTTTGATGAATGAAATATGACATTTGTTATTTATCACCACAGTAAAGCGTTAGATACCTGTTTTTATCTTCACATGTTAATAAATTCAGTAACAATAATATTCACGCTGAATTCAACATGTCATGAACACCACCTGCATTTGCACTGATTAATGAGGGTGCTAAAAGCAGCCTACAGGGGTACCTCCACCAAAAGCCAGACCGGTGAGGTGGTGGGCACAGTTGGTGCTGCATTAGCACTGAATTGTGGGATACACTTAACTCTGAGTACCACTGTCGAAATGTGCAACAACTGTAAGTAAAGTGCATTTTGTGGGCATAAAAGCACTCTTCGGGTGGCCTTCACATGCTGTGACTGGGAATGAATAATATCCTGTCACATATGGACTTGTAGCAGTGCGGTAACTGTATATGATCCCTAAAGCGTTTCAGGAAAAAAAATGCTAATGACAAAAAATGACTACCACTACATTATTTTGCATGCTGCTCACTGGATCTTTGAGTTGGGTATTTGCCACTAACAGATAAGGGAGCAAAAAGGTAGGCAGTGCAGAGGCTTGTGTAGGACGAGATATTTTCTATCAGTCTGAAACTAAAACCATACAATTATTAAATACCCACTATAATGACTTCGATTCCACGTTATCACTGTTAATGCTTCCTTATACACACACACACACACACACACACACACACACACACACACACACACACACACACACACACACACACATATATATATATATATATATATAAAACTTTGAACCAATGACACAAAGCTCCAAACTTTGAGAACTTTATATATTCTAAATATTATACACACCTATATGCAGGGAACAGATGGGCTTCTTTGGGATTAAGACAGGCTGCATTAAATTACCTGAAACTCTTCAGGAAGAACAGCCAGCTCTGCCCCGTCTAATCTATTGCCACAGTGTTATCGGACCACTGCAGGTTGTTAATAATGTGACAGCCCACCACCACGCAGAGCAGTCAGGATGGGTGCTGCCATGTGGAGTGTTAGATGGACTTGGAGAAGTGAAATCTGTCTGTGTTAGCAACAAATAAAATCAGCCAGTTAGGGGCTAATAGACAGTACATCAACATCTAGTATAGTGT